>JBBYHM010365903.1:0-19294 GCA_038381775.1 Adansonia rubrostipa | reverse complement strand
TTTGATTGTTTCCCCAACATAGATCGTGCACTTGCATTTACACTAGATTCCTACCATACACCATGGTGTGGTTAGTATACTAATTATTCAGAGGAACTGACCCTTCTGCCTTTATGAATAATCCTCTGCATAGTCATGGCAAGACCTTTCGGGATGTAAATTACCTATGTCTCTCATGAGTACCCCTCCGCACTTGCATAGGAACATACATCTATCGAATCGAACCCGTTCTACCAAACCCTGATGGGCCTAGGATCAGGTGCCTCAATTGTTTTTACTAGATGAAGAAGCGATTCGAATACTGAAATAGGCATCAATTTAAACCTATATAGTGAACTTTACAAGCTAAACCATGTCAAGCCATACCAGATGCTACTAGAATAACCCAAAGATTAGGGTCACTCAAGGAAACATTTCTTACCTTTACTCCTATCTACCATTGGTTACGCAGGCAATGATGGGTGAACGTTGTCACCCATATTTGTCTTTTTATTTTCATGATCATTCCTTTAGGATATACTACTACATTCGGTGGCAAATCCTTTTTGATAAGTGGGTTAGGATAAGTGAATGCCATTACCTGCAATGCCATCTTAAAATAGTTGTATCTGACCAAGATAAGCTATCATGTTGCCCGAACGACTGCTTAGCATGTGTTTAACATAGATGATGATGAATGAACATCACCATTTAGATGGTCAATCTTAATCCTTGTGAGGTATCACATTGCTTTGTGAAGAGGCAATTTTAATATGGACATGTTGGTATGAGCCTGTTTAATGCCTTAACATTTATATTCATCATGTCTGCCCTAGGCATCGTACTGCCTATTCTCAAGGCAAATTTTGTGATACACTGTTGCTGTTATTCTTTCATTTCTTTATCTTTTACCTATTATTATGTATTGGTTACTAACTCATGCATCATTTCATCATAATTACGATCATCATGGGACAATTGGCTCTGATGGATCAATGTTCACCAAGAGGCGTCTATCATGGAGCAACAGTCCACTTCAGAGCTAAAGCCTTTTGAAGAAGTTTGAGCATGGTTGGAGCGCCAATAGCATGAAGATGGAGATGTTCTAAAACTGAGGCATGCCTCAGTAGTGCATGAAAGGATCAAGATAGGATACCATCAAAATGATTGGCAAGATCTAAGGATTATATGCACCAGTTAGGACAATATTGAAAGGGAATCTTTCACTAAGAGATACAAAGACATTGTTATCTCAAGGAGAGATGAGTAGGTCCATCAAGGAGAAAAACCAACTCAAAGAGGATCTTAAAAGCTTGAACAGAGACTATGTGGCCCTTAACAAAGTAAGTAAGTCTCGAAGACCTGGAAAGTCATTGATCGAGTGGAGGATAGAAATCACTACTCTCGAGAAAAAACTACACCAATGGAGAGAAGCTGCTATGGTCAATAAGGAAAAGCTTGTTAGAACCCAAGCTTTTGCATCAATTTATTGAAGGAGGAATGAACAGTTAGAGGCTCGAGTCCAGGATTTGAGAGCAAACTAGGCCAAAAATGAAGTTTTGATACTCAAAATTCAAGACTTAAAGCATTCTCTTCAAGCTCGCCAAGACTAAGTCGACACACTAGTGAGACCTTTAGAGTAACGGGAGTAAGAATGGCTTCAAGTGGTTGATCATGCACGCTAAAACTATCAAGACTATAATTACTGTCTCACAGAGCAGATCTAGGCAACTTAATTAGAGGTCGAGAACATGATGGATGTAGCTTGATCCCTTACACATGATATCTTACCCACTGAAGCCCATGAGCAAAAGTTGTTGTATTTCTAGGACCATGTAATTAAGCAATGTAATCATATCAGGCATTTCGAATGTAATCACATGTAATTAAGATATTTTGTTGCTGTTATGAAAAATGCTATTGGTGGAGCTATCCCTTTATCCAATTGTTCTTTTTGTATTTGCATAACTAACTTAATCCTTTCATGGTTTTTATTCATTCATGATCGCATATTCACTCTAATTGCATCAAACATATGTATGAACATACCATAAAAGCCTAATCCAAAAATAATTTAAAGTGAAAGTGATCCAAAACATGGAATCTACAGTTTGCCATTAGTATAACATGCGCAATCATCGAAAAACGAATGAAAATATTCACTAGGCCCACATTGAAAGACTCGAACTCATGTATAGAGAGTCCCAAGAGTAAGTACTCCATAAGAATGAGGAACCCCAAGCACAGATCATCGAGCTAACTAAATTATTGTCCAATGCATTGAAGAAAAAAGGGTAGACGAGAGCAATTAAGATGAGAAAAGAACCAGCCCACCCTGAAAGCAATTTGAATGCTGGTACTGAAGCCAACCAACCCTCAAAAAGAGGCACTACATAGGCAGCACCCTTCGGTAACGAACATCCCACCAGATCAGCCATTTATTTATATCAATCCTGCAATAGCATCCCACTTAATTCAAGGATTTCAAGGCATAGGCTCTTCACCATCAAGGCCTATAGTCTTAGACCTCGATGACCATAGAAAATGATGAGGACTTGGACAAGTATCACTCATTAGAGAAGCGTCTTCAAGCTATGGAAGGAAGCAACAAATTTGGAATTGTAGACACAAAGTCATTAGGGTTAGTTTCAAGCCTCGTCATCCCACCTAAGCTTAAATTGCCCGATTTTGAAAAATACAATAGGACTACTTACTCTACTGCCCATCTTTACATGTACTGTTGTAAAATAACGAGACACAAAGAGAATAAGAAGCTACTGATCCGCTGCTTCCAGGATAGTCTAACTAGGGCAACCCTCCGAGGGTACAAAGGACTTGATCCTGCAAGAATTCAAACATATGCAGACTTGGCGTGAGCATTCTTTAAATAGTACAAGTATGTGTCTGATTCGGTTCCAGATCATCTTTATCTCATGAACATGGAGAAGAAATCTTCAAAGAGTTTTTAGACAATACGCTTAGAGATGGAGGGAGGAGGTAGCTTAAGTTCACACTCTTCTAACTAAAAAAGAAATGACAGTTATGTTTGTTGGCACCCTACAAGCTTCTTACTGCAAAAGGCTAATAGGGAACGCCACGAATAATTTTGCTGATATGATCATATCAGGTGAAATGATTAAAAACGCTATCAAGAGTGGCAAGATATCTGTCAGGGAAGCATCTAGATTAGTCAAAAAAATAGTAAATAAAAGTAAAGAGAGGGAAATGAATGTTATAGGTGAGAACCATGCTAAGTTTAATCAAAGTCTGCATCCAGCACAGCCATGTATTTCCTAAGCATGTTGAATACGGGTTTTACCCCTTACTCATTAGTACCGTAACCAGTCCACACTATCGGGTTCACTCCTGCAATGAGCTTTGCACCAAATCCCATGCAAAGTATGGCCCAGAATGCATAGCTGCGTAATATGCACAATGCAAGAGCCCTGAATAACCTATATGCATCTCGAGAAAGGGAGCACTTTGAACCACTCCCTTACTTGTATAAAGATATTTACTCTTACTTATTGATAGGCAAACTAGTGGCTCCAATATTCACAAACCCAAGATCTCCATCGTACCCCAAATGGTATAGTGAGAACGTTTATTGTGAATACCATGTGGGAGTGCAAGGGCACTCCATTGAGAACTGCACTACTTTTAAAAGAAAGGTGTAAGGTTTACTAGAAAAAAAAAGTGATCAAAATTGAAAAAGGTTTAGACGCAATGTGGGGGCAAACCCATTCCCTAATCATTCCGAATGAAGAGTAAATGTGATAATCGATGAAAAAGGCTGTCGAATTAAAAGAAGCATGGGAGAAGTCAAAACCCCAATGAGTAAGGTCTGGCTGGCTTTTCTGAAAACCAGAATGTTAACAGATAACAAAAGTAAAAAAAAAATGCCATTGATACATCTAGCTGCCACTACGATCATGAACACTACTTGCAACATTGTCTATCATTCTTGGAGATGGTTTAACGGATGATGGATCGATTCAAAATTGAGTTCTACGAGGAATGGATGGACATGACAATCCATCTATCAATGCTACTAACAAGGAAAGACCTACCTGTGGTTAGATCTCTAGTTGTTTATCTCTTATAGGCATGAAGAAAAGAGCTAATGAAAGTTTTAGGCAGTACGCTACAAGATGGATGAAGGAGGCTGCCTAGATTCATCCCTACTGATAGAAAAAAAGATTATTGTTAGATTCATTGGTATGTTGTGAGCCCCTTATTATGAAAAGGTAGCAAAAAGTTTCCCGATAAACTTTGCAAATGTGGTCATAATTTGTGAAAGGATCGATGAGGCCACGAAAAATGAATTGAATAGAAAAAAATATCTGCAAGGACAAAGGGAAAGGAAAGATGAAGGCTAGCAAGTAATCAAAATCCAGTGCCAAAGCCAATTCATCTCAAACTCATGCTGAGTTAGACCTAAAGAAAATGATCGTCGAAGAAAACTGTGAGATTGTAGAAATCATAGAAGAAGTTCAAAAGCCAATGAATTTGGTTTAGCAAATCCTAGTATAAGTTAAGCTCCTTAATGTAACCGAGAAGACAAAGGAAATGATTGACAACTTCTATGATTTCCATATAGTTTGTGGCCATACTCTTCAAACATGTAAAGAGTTTCACACAATGGTTGAAAAGATGATGAATGAGAGTAACATCAAATTTTATGATGAAAACCAAACCCCACATACCGAGTTTGCAAATGCAACATCATTTATCAATGTACTAGAAGAAAAAGAGGGAAATCTCCTCATGGGATTAGAAGGCCATTGATTTTATGCGGTAATTGATCGAGAATTAAAGTTGACCCTATTCAACTTTTGCCAAAGATGATCATTCAACTTCCATCTCCCTTCTTGTATAAAGATGATAAGGTAGTTCCTTGGAACTATGAAAGCAAAACCTTAATCATCAAAGAATCTAGCCAGCAAGCAGCAAGTGTTAACCTTTCAGGCATAAGTCACCTAACTCATAAAGGACGATGTTACAGCCCAACAACATCGAAAAATAGCACTCAGCAAAAAAATTTTAATCTCGTTTCTCAAGCACCAAACAACCAAAAACTTAGAATCAATATTTGTTAAGGATCCAATGAGCGAGAAAAAAGCTACAGAATTCCTTAAATTCATCAAGCACAGTGAATACAGCATCGTCGATCAGTTGAACAAGCAACCCGCTAAGACATCTATGTGGTCACTGCTTTTAAATTTAAAAGCTCACAAGAATACCCTTTTCAAGATTTTGAATGAGGCCTATGTCCTTTCCGACATCTTTATAGTTCAGTTGGATCGCCTAGTGAACAACATCACCTTCGACAATTACATATATTTCAGTGATGATGAAATCC
This sequence comes from Adansonia rubrostipa, assembly GCA_038381775.1. Classification (NCBI taxonomy): domain Eukaryota; kingdom Viridiplantae; phylum Streptophyta; class Magnoliopsida; order Malvales; family Malvaceae; genus Adansonia; species Adansonia rubrostipa. The sequence continues at coordinate 13,953 of JBBYHM010365903.1, read as the reverse complement.
CGCATAAAGAAAGAGGAAATTAGAAAGCCCTCCACATCACCACATATTTTAAAGGCACCACGATGCTTATTGATAATGGGTCGACTTTAAATGTAATGCCCATGTCATGCCTGAACAAGCTTTCTATTAACATATCTCATATTTAGAATAGTCGTACGATTGTGTGAGCATTCAACTGAACTTGAACGTTATGGGGAACATCACCATTCCACTCCAAATCGACCTAGGTACTTACCAATTTGACTTTCATGTGATGGACATTGCTCCATCAGAAAACTTCTTCTTGGGAAGGCCTTGGATTCATTCTACTGGAGCAGTGCCATCATCTTTGCACCAAAATCTAAAATTCATCATTGAGAATAAAGTTATCAGTATCAAAGTAGAAAAAGATATCATTGCTGCTACTTCAACTAATGCTTCATATGTTAAACTTGGCAAAGATATCCTAGAATCCTCTTTCCAATACTTTGAGTTTGTCAACACTACTTATGTCAAGGAAGGGTTGCTAATAGTTTAGCCTCACATATCAGATAGTACTCATATGGATTTGAAGTTAACTATTAGCAAAGATGCCCAGGCTAGAAAAGGATTCAGAAAACACCTTCAAGAAGTTGCTGAATCCTTGAAAGTGGTCAACCAGATCAACAAAAAAAGGGGCTAGGATTCAAACCCAATGTACAATAAAAAAGAAAATAAGCTCATAAAAAGTGTGACAAGAGGATGGCCCATTTGTCAGGATAAGACACGAAGGATGAACCAATGATGTTTCCACCACTTCAGGAAAGTTTTCGCTTAAAGGGTCATCTAAATACTGGTTTTGCTAACACTATGCTCATATTGAACAAGGCATTGGAGGGTTTCTCCATCAGTGCAATTGATGAGCCAGAGATGTCAACCACACATCTAGAGATTGATTTATGCCCTTTAGGGTTTGTTCTAAGTGTTTGGATTAAGGCTGAGATTCCTATACTGTTCAAGTCTATTTCAAAGTAATGCTATGAAATAAACCTACAAGCTCTTGCCCAAAAACATTATAGGATCCTTTGTATGGGCAACTTTTATTAAGTATTATCAATGAAAATGATTGAACATTTCGCATTCATTCTTTGTGTTCATAGTTCTTGTCAACCTTAGACCTTTCTTCACATATTTTTCCACCCATAATATTTTTTTTTCATATTTTCAAGTGTTTCAATGAATATGACTTGAATGATCATACTGAAGCTTCAGAAATTGATTTCGAGTAACCGATCTATGTCGATGAGGTCGAATTTAAAGAAGATCCTGAAAATAACCCTATACCCCTAGACCTACTAAGACTAGTTGAACGGGAAGAAAAACAAATATTACCCCATGAACAACCTACTGAAAACATAAACATTGGAATAGAGAAAGACTGAAAAGAGGTTAAAAGCAAAACCTTCATAAAGCAATTAACTCGAGCTAAACTAATAAGTCTCCTTCAAGAATATCAAGATGTGGTTGCCTGGTCCTATCGAGACATGCCTGGATTAAAAATGAATGTTGTAGTTCATAAACTTTCTCTTAAGCTTGAATACAAACCAATCCAGCAAAAGTTAAGAAAGTTAAAACTAGAAATGCTCCTTAAAATCAAGGAAAAAATTGAGAAACAATTTAACGAGGGATTTCTTGAGGTAGCCAAATATCCTGAATAAGTAGACAACATAGTCCTAGTTCCTAAAAAGGATGATAAAGTGCGAATGTGTGTGGACTATAGGGACTTAAACTGAGCCAGCCCCAAGCATAAGTTTCCCCTGCCTCACATTGATAACTTAGTAGACAACACTGCCAAAAATGCACTATTTTCTTTCATGGATGGGTTTTCAGGCTATAACCAAATCACTATAGTAGCTAAAGACATGGAAAAGACCATCTTCATAACCATGTAGGGAACTTTCTACTATAAAGTGATGCCCTTCGAGCTGAAGAACGCCAGGATAACTTACCAAAGGGCAATGGTAACATTATTAAATGATCTCATGCAAAAGGAAATTGAGATCTACATGGATGATATGATTGCTAAGTAAATAAAAGAGAGTGAGCACGTTGCCAACCTGCTAAAACTTTTCAAACGATTGTGCAAATATCAACTTAAGTTGAATCTTGCCAAATGCACATTTGTCATCGCATCTGATAAATTATTTGGTTTCATTGTGAGCGAGAAAGGAATAGAGATAGATCCTGACAAGGTTAAGGCTATTAAAAACCTAGCACCACCTCGAACTCAAAAAGAAGTGAAAAGTTTCTTGGAAAGATTGAACTACATAGCCCGATTCATATCTCAGTTGACTGACAAATGCAGTCCGATCTTTAGGTTGCTAAAAAAAAAATCATGGAGAATAGGATTAAAAATGCCAAAAAGCTTTCGATAAGGTTAAACATTACCTTTCGAACCCCTTAGTACTTATGCCACCGGTGCCCAGATGACCATTAATCCTGTATCTATCAATCCTAAACAAGTCAATAGATTATGTATTAGGACAGCATGATGAATTAGGAAAGAAGGAACTAGCTGTCTATTACTTGAGCAAGAAGTTTACAAAATATAAAAATAATTATTCATTCGTAGAGAAGTTATGTTGTGTTTTAGCTTAGATAGCCCAAAGGTTAAGGCAATAAATGCTGTACCACACGAAATGGTTAATGCCAAGCTTGACCCCATCAAAGATTTGTGCGAAGCCCTTGCCTTGTCTGGTAGGTTAGCCAGATGGAAAGTTAGGCTTTTTGAGTATGACATCGTGTCTGTGAACCAAAAAGCCATTAAAGGCAATGCAATAGTAGACTTTTTGGCAAGTTGAGCCATAAATGACTATCAGCCTTTAGACTTTGAGTTTTTTTATAAAGACTTGGTGTGCACATCCGAAGTAGAGAACATTGTCAAGTGTGGGTTATAATGGAAAATGTACTTTGATAACGCTTCAAATGCATTGGGGCATGGAATTGGGGCAATTTTCATCTCACCTGAGGGAAACCATTACCCTTTCACAGCCAAATTGAAATTAGACTACACCAACAACATAGCCAAATATCAAGCCTGCATCATGGGACTCCAAGCAAAAATTGAAGTAGGCATTTGAACACTGCAAGTGTTTAGAGTTTTAGCCCTCATCATTTACTAGCTGAAAGGAGAATGGCAAACACGTGATGCTAAACTAATCCACTATGGGAATCTGATAATAGAGCTCAAGAAAGATTTGATGATATTAGATTTCAACATCTACCTCGAAAAGAGAACCAAATTCTTGATGCCTTGGCCATTTTATCTTCCATGTTTAAAGTCAATGAGAATCGGACGTTGCTCATATCCAAATGAGTACTATTCAACCTCGACACATTGCCAGAATATTGAAAAAGAGTAAGATGGTTTGCCATGGTATCACAACATCATTCAGTACATCAAGGATCAATGGTACCCAAAAGGTACCACTAAAGCTCATAAGAGAACCATCAGATGATTAGCTACAAACTTCATTTTTGATGGTGAGATTTTGTATAAGAAAGGCTGGGATTAGGTGTTACTCTGATGCGTGGATGCCTTCGAAGCCAAAAATAATACTTAAAGAAGTTCACAAAGGAATATGTGGTATGCATGTTAATAGACACCAAATGGAAAGACAAGTCATGCGATCATGTTATTATTGGTTGACTCTAAAAAAAGATTGCATTGACTATGCTCAAAAGTGTCACAAATGCCAAATCTACCCTGACAATATCCATGTCCCCCTAACACCTTTACATGTTATGACAACTCCATGGCCCTTTTCTAGGTGGGGCATGGACATGATTAGATCGATTACCCCTAAGGCTTCTAATAGGCATCGCTTTATTTCGATCATGATTGATTATTTCACTGTATGGGTATAAGTAGTTTCTTATGCCAATGTCATCAGATCTGTCATATGCAAATCTGTGAAATGGGACATCATTTATAGATATGGTTTTCCTGAACAAATTATTACTGATAATGCACACAAATTGAAAAACAAGATGATGCAAGCAATCTGCTCTCAATTCAGGATTCAGCATTGAAACTTCTTCCTATACCACTCGAAGATGAACGGAGCAGTTGAAGTTACCAATAAGAACATCAAGAAGATAGTTGAAAAGATGGCTAAAAAGTACAAAGATTGGTATGAAAAGTTGTATTTTGCTTTACATGCTTATTGTATGGCTGTATGAACTTCTACATGTGCTACCTCGTTTTCCTTGGTCTACGGCATAGAGGCTATCCTACCTATCGAGGTTGAAATCCCTTCCCTTAGAGTTTTAATGGCATCATAACTTGAAGAGGTTGAATAGGTTAAAAACCAATATGAGCATTTCAATTTCATCGAAGAGAAATAAATCAAAGCCATCTATCATGGGCAGATGTATCAAAAGCATATAATGAGAGCCCATGACAAAAAAGTTTGTCCTTATCAATTTTGAGAAGTTGAGTTGGTGCTTAAAGAAATTCTCCTAATCCAAAAAGATATTCATAAAAAATAGACCCCAAATTAGCGAAGACGATACATGGTGAAACGTGTATTCTCTAGAAGAGCCCTAATTTTAATCGAGATGGATGGTAACGATCTGCCCAACCTTATGAACTTTGATAATGTTAAGAAATACTATGCTTGAAAAGACTTTAGGATGAAAACTCGAAAAGGCATTCTATTAGTCCCTCACCTACCACTCACTAAAAAATCCAAAAAAAAAAAGAAGAGAAAAAAAAGGAAAAAACATAAAACAAAACAACAAAAACAAAAAGAGAAGAAAAAAGAGAAAACCATCTTAAGTTGAAAACCCAAAAGGGCAGCTTAAGCAACTAGACCCTATTCCCCCATATTCACCACTCTGCTCAAACCAAGTAATAACCTAACCCATCTATTTTATGCTGACCAAACCTTATCCACACTTGCACTCGAAAAATGGAAACTACCTAACTTTGACGCCTGCATCCCACCATGGGGCAATCTAAGGGATTTTCTTACAAGTTGCCAGCACCGAAAGGATCATTGCTCGAAAAAAATCTCTAAAAGCACTCAGTGGAAAGTTCATGTCATTAGCATCAGAACCAATTAACCAGAAAGACTTCTCTTATCTCTTTTGTATTTCAAAACCTTCCATAATCTTATATGTTTGTCATAACTTGTACCCTTTTTCTTTTGAATAAAAATATTACTTGATTTCTAGCAGAATCTTTTCATAGCACTGCATTTCATGTTACATCATGTTTATCATTTAACTGATAATGCTTGATAAATAGACAAAACTGATAACATGATTTCCTAACATTAATTTGAAAATAGAACTTTGCAGGAACCTTGTTTCATGTTTAAAGACTAAGAATGAACTTTTGGTGCCACAACCAGTCTTGCTTTAGGACACCACACCTTAAAAAATTTGCTCAAAACCTTCTCCCAGTAAGTGGTCATGGACATCCTATACCTTTATAGAAGGGACAATCTTAACATTTTTAGCCTCTGGAAATCTAGAGCAAGATTGATGAACCCTGGCTAAAAGGCCACATCACCAAAGCCGAAGAAAGCCCAAAACCAGCCACTGGATTAAGCCTTTAAAGTCATCACCCTTTCATCAATTAGGTAGGCATTTGCATCTCCATGCATTATGCAGCATTTAACATCTTACAAGTATCAACTCCCATATACATAAGTTAATTTATAGGGAACCTAAGGTATAATTTTTTTATTTTAAGAAACCTCAAAAAGCCTCAGGTAAGTATCTTTGACCTCACGAGCTTATTGAAAATCATCCAAAAGAAGTATCCTAAACTCATTTTCTTTCAGTCCTCAAAGAGTAGGATACTTATCAAAGCCCACATAAGCTGGTGGCAACTACCTACCTCAGTCCTCAAAGAGTAAGACGCTTATCTAAGCCCACACAAGTTGGTGGCAACTACCTACCTCAGTCTTTAAAGAACAGGATGCTTCCCTACCTCAAAGCCCACACAAGCTGGTGGCAACTACCTACCTTATTCCTTAAAGAGCGAGACGCTTCCCTACCTTAAAACCCATACAAGCTGGTGGCAACTACTTACCTCAATCCTCAAAGAGCAGGATACTTCCCTACCTTAAAATCCACAAAAGCTAGTGGCAATTACCTACCTCAGTCCTCAAAGAATAAGACGTTTACTTACCTTAAAGCTCACATAAACTGGTGGTGCCTATTTACCTTAGTTCATTAAGAGCTGGATGTCTTTCTTTACTTACCTTAAAGCCCACACAAGCCGGTGTCATTTATTTACCTTAGTCCATAAAAAGCTGGATGTCTTTCTTTACCTAGCTCAAAGCCCATACAAGCTGGTGGCCCATGTTTGAGAAAAAAATAGCCTAGTAGAGAGGTCAAACCCTACAAAACTCATCAATTAAGTTGTTCAACCCACCTTAACATAATACTAAATAAGTCTCCACTTCTCAGCAAGCACACAAATCCATCATCCTATCCGAACAAAATGGTATCTATTTGTCTTTGCAATGTTCCTAATACTTAGCAAAAGCTAAAAAGGGGCAGCTATAGACATCTGATTTTGTCCGAGCCAATTTCTGGCAACCTAAGAGTTAGGTAAAATATGATAAAATCAGACAATAGAAATAAAAGTTGGGGGGCAACTATTGGGTGCCGCATCGTCAGGCATTATTAGACGACACGATGCTAGGTGAAATTTTTTTTTTTAAGAAAGTCTAACATGCCTATAGGTCATATTAAAGATAATATAAAAATGAGACATCAAAGGCCACCTTTTATGGTGTCACCAGAGTCATTCAAATGAATACACAGATCAATTACTCACTGTTTGTGACCAAGTTAAGGTAACTCGAAAAGCCATGGGTATGCATAGGTTATATTGGTGCACGAGTATTGATATGAGGCCTTTGCAGTACGACAAACTTGAATTTTCATATGTAATATCGATACAAGAAGGTTTAGTATCAATACCCAAGGTGTGCTATCAATACTTGGCATGTTTGTATCGATATAGACCTTGGTAGTAGCTAAAGTTATGATTTTTGGTGAATGTATCGATACACAACCATGAGTATCGATATAAGTCAATGGCTTGTATCGATACAAGCCTCTGAGTCTCGAGACTGGAAACAATTTTGCTCTTAGCATCGATACACACCTCTTTGTGTCGATACTTAGGGGTAAATATTGCCTTGTGTATCAATACAACATGTTTTATATTGATACAGTAAGGCATTTTGCCTTGCTTGGACCTTTTTTCAACCTTTAAAAATCTGATTCAAACATGTTTTTGGCACTAAGAAACCATCATAAAACATTGCAAACCTTGGCTTTGGGCCTATGATCAAATTAAACAAATTTTAGAGCCTAAACAACCAATGACAAAGGTTACTTTCAAAAGATATATGGTTGCAAGAGGCTGACAGACATATCATCAGCTAGGAGGCTATTGCAGCCTTTCTACTCTCTTTCTCAGCATGACAGAACCAATAAGAAAGCTGAGCATGGTAGCTAGAAATGTTCACTAATCTAAGAGAAAAAAATAAAAAATACCCTTGCCTTGTCTCCTAAAGGCATTGGCTAAGCATTAAATTAAAAGGAGGGACTTTTAGCTATTTGAAGAGGACTCTCTCCCATCTGAAAAAAAAACTCTCTTAGCCATAAAAAGAACTCACAGCTATCAAAGAAGCTTTCGAGCAATCCCAGAAAACTCCTCATCCATCCCCATAAATCTTTCATCAACTCTAGCTTCAACAACTCACCAAAATACCATTCCATTGCCTTTCACCCTCAACCAACCTTCATTCTCGTAGCTTCTTAAAACCACTACCAGAACACCTTTAAAAACTCAACCTTTCACATAATTTCGTCCTCAAAACAACCCATCAGCAACTATATTACTAGAAAGCTTTCTTATTTCGCCCTTCTTTTTGCTAAACAATAGCAAAAAGAGGGAAAGAATTAAGCTTAAAGTCACTTTTTTTTAAAAAAAAAAGAAACTTCAAGCTTTTGCTAGTATATTTTTTTACCTTGTTCCATATATTTTCTGTTTTGATCATTCATTTCATTTTAGCGAGCCCTTCATGCTGCCATGACCCTCCCAACACTTTCATGCATCTCTATTTCCTTGGTTGTGGTAATCCTAGGATCTTGATGACCCTCTTGACACCTTGATGTTGTTAGATGTATAAACTGACCATGCTTTATTTTCATCATCATACAGCCTTTTTTTTGTATTTTACCATGTTTCTTACATATTCACATATCTATTTCATATTTAAATGGTCATCTTAATGTGTCTTAAGTATGTTCAAATATTTTCTTGTGTTTGAAGGAGGCTCATGAAATAAAAATGTTGTCTTGACAACTCCAACATCCATTCCTTTGTATAAACATGTTTATATCATCTCTATGCACCCTATTTGTCATCTTCTTGCATCTATGTCACCCGTTTCCATGTCAAAATGTCATCTTTGCATGTTTAATCCATGTTTATCTTTGTATGTGCTTTATTTTGTTCATGATATCTCCATTAAAATGCTTGCTTGCTTCTTACAAACTGAATTTTAGAAAAATTCCTAAGTTAAGTTCATGCTACCTTCAATAGATGAAGTATAGCATGGATTTAATGTTTTCATTAAATTGGCCTTCTAATCTTGGGGGCAAATCAACATTTCAGCTCTGGATTCATGGTGAAATAAGTTCATTTTTCAAAAAAAAAAAAAGAAATCCTTTTTAGTATTAATTATTGATCCTATGTCTCGTGTTCCTTTTAGTGACATGGTTAACGGGTTGTTCCATCATCCCAAACTACTCTGAAATGGTGGAATAAACTTGCAAAGCCCGTGTTACTTTTTGTCACAGACATTTGGACATCCTAGACCTAAGTCTATCTTCGAAAAAAAATAAAATATCGAATATTCCCCATGTTTTGCTCTAGCAGCCCATAGTTTAAAATTAAAAAATTATTTTCAAACCACAAGATATTTCTTTTGATCTTTCTAATTTTTTTATAGGGCATTGAATGACCTTTCTACCGATGTTTATTTGCCCTCAGATCATTCTGGACAAGGGAGTTAATGATTTTTCAAACCTTGGCTGTTTGAAACCCCTATAACCAGCATGCAACACTCTATTTGGGTCATTACGGCTCATCAGATGAATTTTATGAAATTTCCAAATATTTTAGCCAAAGTTCACAAAATTCGCTTTCCAAAAAGATATTTTTTATGATATAACAATCCTGGATAAGCTAGGAATAATTTTTCAAAATCCATCATGCCATTTTAATGGTACATGCTGCCAGTGTTAAGTTGAACATAAATTCGAAAATTAATTCCATCTAGAAAAGGATTTTCTAGAATTTTTGGACTATTTTTATATTTAACCTTGTCGAGCTACCTTTCCAACGGTACCTCATTTACCCTCTAAAGTCTTTGGATACACCCAAAACAATCTGAAAACAGAGATAACACGATGTTGTCCCCTATTTTGAACCTAATTTTTTAATCTCCTTTTATCGAGACATTCAAATGTCTCGAAATGCACCTGTTTAGTCTCCCTCACAACATCAACCCCTTTTAACTCGGATCAAGATAAAAATAAAAAAATAGGATTTCATATTAAAATTTTCACTAGTGGAGATACTCCAACTCCATTACTCAAAAGGGATACTCCAACCCCTTCTTTAATTTAAATTTTCTCCTTGTTCTTAAATGTTTTCTTAACTTTGGGGATACTTCAACCCTATTTTTAATTAAAAAATCAAATTTTCTTTTTATTCCTAAATGTGTTCCTAACTTTGGGGATACTCCAGCCCCACTACTTAAAGGGGATACTCAAACCCTTTTTCTTCATTAAATATTCAAATTTTCACTTTAATCTTAACTATTTTCATAGCTCTATTTTAGGGGATACTCCACCCCACTTTTACCTTAAAACTCAAAATTGTTTCTCTTCCGGATGCTTGAAACTATTTTAATAAAAATCATCTTTTTTCTTTAAATTATCACTAAATCTAGACTGATCTCTAGAATTGTCATCTCGATTATTATTAAATAATCAAAGGTAATTATGAGACACATTTCAGTCGCCCCCTCCATTTTTACGTTATTTTGTTTGCGATTGCTTGTTTATGATATTATTACATTTTTTAATTTTTGCATTACTAACTTGTTTTCCTTTTGTAGTGACTATTGTGCATTCATATTTAAAATTTGTTTTCCACTAAAATTTACAAGGTGATGTTTCGTGGTGGTTTCTCTCCAGTGCCTAATACAAAACATCTGATTTTTTTAAAATCCAATCTGGACATCGTTTTAACAAAAATCCCTATGTTCCTCACATCTCCAAGGTACATATGTAACCTAATTTTCTTTATAAAACCTGGATTTTCATTTTCCAAAACTTCATGCATTAAAGAGGATTATATCTAAATAGAGACCAAATGGAACCGATTTAACCAAGACCAAAGTGAGACATAGTTAGTAGGTACCAATTTCGGGCATTGTGGGAATGCTAGTTCTTCCTTGCGCGTAACCAACTCCCGAACCCTACCAATGAATCTCTGGACTTCATAGACCCTGAAATTAGTGTTTTGAGTTTTGTAACTCATAATGTTGTTTTCAATAGGCGTCTGATCTTGCTTAGCCTAAAATAATCGGTAGTGACTCTAAGTTTATGGCCACTTCATGGTGGCCAGCCAAGATTAGTTGGATGAGCAATTCGCCCGATGGTCTCTTCGCTTTCCTCCCTATCATTATGCCTAATCCAAGTCTCGATTATGGGATTACTCAAAGGCTCGATCATAATCAATCATCATTTATTTTTAAGTCGAGCGCACTATGCCTTTCGAATTGTCCGAAACGTGGTGACAATGTTGATAATTACTTTATGTTTCTCTAGGTTTATTTAAAATTATTAGGAAGTATTATGCTGTTTTGGATGGGTGAAGCTTGGTATTTATAATACTTGGGATAAAGCTAAAGAATAAATCCTACGTTACCGGACTGCCCATCACATGACGTTTAAGATTTGAAAAGATGCAAAAACTGCATTTCTAGAGTATTAGAACTTCAATGTGATAGAACAACAAGAAGAAACATGTAAAAAAGTTTAAATGATATAAGTATTAGTAATCATGCATCTTATTTTTCTTATTATAATAAAAGATTGATTATAGAATTTTTTATTGGGAGTTTGCACAACTTTGCTTATTTTATATATAGGTAAATGATGTCAATTTTCCTATAAATTTAAACAACTTATGTGTACTTAATACTTTAATTGTAGCATTATTTTGTGACTTAAATATTAGTTTTCTTTTTGTTAGTACTTAAAAAAGGTTCCTGCTTTAATATATTGTAAGTTACTTTTAGTTAGTAATTAAATATTCTATAAAAATATATTATACTAGTCTAATATGTTAATAAATATGTGTAACTTGTAAATATTTATCATTTTTGCTCTAGGGTAATTTAGTAAAAGATGCAAATTAGGAATCTTATACCCTATTAGCCAAACATAAGGATCTTATATTAAGCCTTACTGAACTAAACACGGATATGACATATTACTGGGAATATCTCTTCATCATCTTGCATGGGGAATCCTATTATCAAAGGTAATAAAATAATCTCTAAACCAAACCCCCTATTAAGGTCATGCAGGAATCTTTGTGCCGATGCATGTCTTTTAAAATCTTTTAGGTGTTATTATGTTTAAAAACCTCCTATGATTTTGTTAATTATAAAAAAATTCAATAAAAATCTGAGGCAATATGCTCGAGTTAAAATAGTCCATAAATATGCTCACAACATATGAAAATTATCTCATTAATTATTTTAAACAAAGGAATACCCTATTTAAATAAGTAAATTGAAATTTTTAATTTTTTTCGAAACATTAGAACTTTCATAATCCTCTAGGTTTTCTAGAGGAGTAAAAAAAAAATATTTTTGTTTTTAAAATTAATTGAAACCAAATTTACTTGAAACCAAAAAATATGTTAATTTTAAATATTTCATAAAACGAGAATCATAATTAAACTCCAAAAGATTAAAGCACATTTTAATCGAGAATTAAGATAACACATAATTAACAGGTACTGTTTCACAAGTATTACAGAGGGTACATGTCTTACTTTGCACATAACAAACTCTCAAGCACTTTTCATATGAATCTCTAGGTAATACATAGATCTCGGAGTTTGTTTTTGAGGGTTTCGTAACCCTCAAAAGATAACTCTAGTAGGTGACCAATCTCACTTAGCCAAAATAGATTGGTGCTGATTCTAAGTCTTTTGGTCATTTTCTTAATGACCATTTAAGTCGGACGAGCAATCGATTCGACAAATAAGTCTCATCTTTATACAAAAAGATAAAATAAAAATTTATCCGTCCAAATATGGCGAGTCAAATTTGTATTTCACATGTTATGACAATATCACCATGATTATTCTCATAAATGTTACCATTAAACCAAAAACTAAAATCAAATACGCCAATAATATATTGATTGAACCAAATAATGGAATAATTTATTGCTTTTAAACTTGCTTTAATTACTAAGGTGTCTTTGGGAGTTATTTGAGTTTTTCATTTGTAATATGAAATTTAACTATTTTGCTTTTGTCATTGGAAGTTATTCGGATATGTGAAAATTTAACTTGGAAATTAGTACCATAGGTTATAGAGTTTAAATGAGATTGTATAAGCCTATAATCAATTGGATTGAACAAGGGATATACAATAGTACAAACATGGATTTACAATAGTACAAACATATCACTTTCACTATAAAGATAAGGTTTTTTTTTTCTATTGATTATCACATTGATAAGGATGTGTAATGTACTAATTGAATGAAGCACATTGAACATAAAGGCTTTGCCACATTGTAAAGAGTTACAGGTATGAAATCTTTATGCAGCAAAGACATATTTCTAAACAGTTCCTGGTTATTGTATTCTTAAGACAAGGCATTGACAATATTCTAATATGCATATGATGCAAACCAATTTCATAGGTTGAAGTATTAAGATACTTAAGAATAAGATATGCCATGCATGGATGATATTGTTTTATTCATATGGATTATGTTTTGAATATGTTGATATTTAAGTTGGATTTTATTTTAATCTCTGATAATATAACAATTTTTTATTAAAAAAGGATTCAAGCAATATATAAACATTTAGTTTTAATCTATATAATAGTTTGCTTATAATATTTAAGATTTCTATCCAAAGAAATTGGTATATATCTTATATATTGCTTTTTTGTTTGATATACACATATGTACCTATCAATTGTGCAGGTCTGGTTAGTTTGGAGTTGGGTCAACTCGAGTTTTTGAATTTTGGATCAATTTTGGGTCCAAGTCATTTTGATTTTAGGCCATTTTAGATTTGGCTTACTCTAATTTTGGGTCATTTTAATTTTGAGTTATTGTGGGCTTAGGTCATTTTGGTTTCGAGTCAATAGTTTCACACTCAAGTTAATCATGTTCAGGTCATTCTAGGTTAAGCTTAATTGGGATCAGATTAATTAGGTTTAACACACGGGTTTATCAGGCTTTGATCATTTTAGGTTTAAGTCTTCGGATTAATTGTTCAAGTAATTTCATGTTTGAGCTATTTCGATTTCAAATCACTTCGGGTTCGATTTATTTCAGGCTTGAGTCATTCTGGATTTAGATCATTTCGAGTTTTGGTCATTTTCAAGTTGGTGTAGTTGCTATTATACCGTTATCTTTTCTATTCAAATCAAGTTGGCTCAGATCAAGTGGATTGTTCATGTTTTTTGAGTTCAGGTCAAAATTGACAAGTTTAATATACGTCTTTGTGTGATTGAAATGCGTAGGAGCCAAATTCAATTGTGATGTCAAGAAAATTTTCATAATATTAAGTACGTATGGACAATTTTGTCTCGACCAATTTATTAATCTATCCAAGTTTACTTAGGT
>JBBYHM010365882.1:0-11489 GCA_038381775.1 Adansonia rubrostipa | reverse complement strand
GAGAGAATTTGTTTGGATACGAAGTCACTTTCTTGAAACTGATGAAGATGAACTTTTTCATCATGGGCTCTTATTATGCACTTTTGATACATCTTCCCATGAGAGGCGGCTTTCATTTTTTTCTCTTCAATGAGATTAAGCTATTCATATCAATTCTTAACCCATTCAACCTTTTTAAGTTGTGATTCCATCAAGACTCTGAGTGAAGGGATTTCAACCTTGATAGGCAAGATAGCTTCTATGTTGTAGACCAAAGAGAAGGGGGTAGCAGCCATGGAAGTTCATACTGCCATGCTATAGGCATGTAAAGCAAAAGGCAACTTTTCATGCCAATCTTTATATGTCTCAACCGTCTTTTGGGCTATCTTATTGATATTCTTGTTGGCTACTTCAACTGCTTCATTCATTTTAGAATGATATAGACAAAGTTTCAATGTTGAATCTTAAATTGAGGCAAACTGCTTAGATCATTTTGTTTTTTAGGTTATATGCATTATCAGTAATGATCTACTCGAGAATACCATATCTACAAATGATATCTTATTTCACAAATTTGCATATAATAGATCTGGTGACATTGGCATAAGAAGCTACTTTTACCTACTTGGTAAAATAATCTATAGCAACCAAAATGAAACAGTGCCCGTTGGAAGCCTTAGGGTAATCGGTTCAATCATGTCTATGCCTTATATAGAGAAAAGCCATGGCGCTGTCATAACATATAGAGGTATTAATGAAACATGGATTTTATATATGTAGATTTGGCATTTATGGCACTTACGAACGTAGCCAATGCAATCATTTCTAAGGGTCAACCAATAATAGCCTGATCGCATGACTTGTTTTACCATTTGGTGTCCATTAACATGCGTACTGTAAATTCCTTCATGGATTTCTTCAAGAATTCTTTTGGCTTCGGAGGCATCATGTACTAGAGCAGTACTTTGATCCCAACCTTTCTTCTAATAAATTTTGCCATTCAAAACAAAACTCACAGCTATCCTTCAGATGATTCTTTTATTAGTTTTAGTGGCATCTTTTGGGTATTGCTGATCTTTAATGTACTGAAAGATGTCATGATACCATGGCAAGCTGTTTTTTTCTTCCTCAACATTCTAACAATGTGCTAGGGCTATATAGATACTCATGTGAATTAGAGCAACATCCGATTCTTGATTGACTTTGAACATAGATGACAAGGTGGCCAAGGCATTAGCAATTTGGTTCTCTTTCGAGGTAGATGTTGAAAGCTAATTTCATCAAACTTTTTCCTAAGTTTCAAGATCAGATTCCAATAATGGATTAGCTTAGCATCACAAGTTTGCCATTCTCTTTTCAGTTTGTAAATGGCAAAGGCTAAATCTCTAAATACTTGCAGTGTTCGAATGCCCCTTTAAATGGCTGCTTAGAGTCCCATGATGAAGCCCTTATATTCAGCCATATTTTTAGCTATTACCCTGATTCCATGTGTTAACAGTGAATGGGTAGTGGTTTCCATCAAGCAAGATAAGAATTACCCTGATTCCATGCCCTAACACATTTCAAGCTCTATCAAAGTACATTTTCCAAGATGAACCGCACTCGACAATGTTCTCTGCCTTAATGCGCACATCAAGTCTTCATAAGAAAATTCAAATTCTAAAGGCTGATAATCATCTATTGCTCAGCTTGCTAGGAATTCTACTATTGCGCTACCCTTGATGGCTTTTTGGTTCAAGTACACACATCGTACACGAAAGTAAGACTTGCCACCTGGCTAATCTTCCTGACAAGGCGGGAGCTTTACATAATTACTTGATAGGATCGAGTTTAGCTATAGCCACGTAGTGTGGTATAGCAAGTATTATCTTAAACTTAAGGCCATCTTAGTTAGAGCACATCATAGCTTCTCTATAACTAGATAATTATTTTCATATTCTATGAACTTTTTGCTTAGGTAATAGATAACATGTTCCTTCATACTTAACTCACCATGTTGACCCAAAACATAGCCCATTAATTTGTCAAAAACTGATAAGTACAGGATTAGAGGTTGATTGGGCACTAGTGGCATAAGTACCAAAAGGTTCAAAAAATAATGTTTGACCTTATCGAATGCTTCTTGGCATTCTTCATTTCATTCTCCAGGATCTTATTTTTGAATAGTCAAATGATTGGATCGCATTTGTCAGTCAACTAAGATATGGATTAGGCTATGTAGTTTAACTTTCCTAAGAAACTTCTCACTTCTTTTTGAGTTTGAGATGGTGGCAGGATCTGAAAGGCCTTGACCTTGTCAAGATCGATTTCTATTCTTTTTTCACTTACAATGAATCCTAATAGTTTGTTGGATATGATGTTGAATGTGCATTTGGTAGGATTTAACTTAAGTTGATATTTACATAACTTTTTAAAGAGTTTTCACAGGTTGTCTACGTTTTCACTCTTTTATGGTGATTTGGCGATCATATCATCCACGTAGACCTTTATTTCTTTGTAAATGAGATCATGGAGCAATGTTACCATTGCCCTCTGATAAGTTGCCATAGTGTTTTTGAGCCCAAAGAGCATTCTTTATAGCAAAAAAGTTATGTCATCAATTATGGGTTCGAATCTAAGAGAAATTCTAGAGAATGTTTGCTACCCTAAAATTTTCTTATCTTTCCTGACTCATAAGGAAAAAAATTAGGTCAAAAGAAAATGCCACTTTGGAGTTTCATCAATAATTTTCTTATGTAGGCGAGGATCTAGTATTTTCAAAATCTGATATTTCTTTTGTCTTTAGCTACCATTTTGATTTGATTATAACCCAAAAATCCATCCATGAAGGAAAACAGTAAGTTTTTGACAATGTTGTCTACTAAGGTATTGATGTGAGGTAAAGGGAAATTATCTTTTGGACTGGCTCAATTTAGGTCCCTATAGTCTGCATATATCCGTACTTTACCATCCTTCTTTGGAACTGAGACTATATTAGCTACCCATTCAGGATATTTGGCTACTTCGAGAAATCCTATCTCAAATTATTTCTTCACTTCTTCTTTGATCTTCAAAAGCATTTCGGTTTTCATCCTTCTAATTTTTATTGTGTGGGTTTACCAAGTTTGAGAGGAAGTTTACGAACCACAATGTTGATGTCTAATCTAAGCATGTTTTGGTAGGACCAGGAGAACACGTCCTTATATTCTTAAAGAAGGCTTATTCGTTCAACTTAAATTGATGGTTTTATAGAGGTTTCAATTTTGACTTCTTTTTAGTCTTCTTCAGTTCCAAGTTTATGGTCTCAATGGGTTCTTCATGAAGCAATATCTATTTTTCTTCTTGTTCAATCAGCCTTAGTAGGTCCAAAGCTATGGTGTTTTTCTTTGAATTCTCTTCAAACTCAACCTTACTGGCGCAAATTGGTTGTTTGAAATTGATTTCAAACTTTCAGTATGAATATTCATGTCACCTTCATCAGGGTACCTAAAAATATGAAAAAACAATACTATAGATGGAAAAATATGTAGAGAAAGGTCTAAGAGTGGACAAGAACTATAAACACAAAGGATGAAATGCATAATGCTTAATCATTTTCATTAATAATACTTAATAAAAGAGGCCCACACAAAAGATCTTACAATTCTTTTGGGTGGAAGCATGTAGGTTTAGTTTATAACACTACTTTAAAATAAACTTGAACAGTATATGAATCTCAATTTCAGTCCAAACACTCGAAACAAATCCTGAAAAGCACAAACCAGCCTTCGGGCCTATTTCACCTCCCTAGCTCATCAATTGCATGGATGGAGAAATCCTCAAATTCATTGCTCAGTATGAGCATAACATTAGTAGAGCCCCTATTTACATGTCTTTTCAGGCAAAAACTTTCTCGAAAGGGTGGAAATACCATTAGTTCATATCCCATGTCTTGTCTTAATAAACGAGTCATCCTTTTCTCATAATTTTTGTGAGCTTGTTTTCTTTTCTACTGTGTATTGGGCTTGAATCTTAACCTTCTTTTGTTAATCTAGTTAACAACTTTCAAGGCTTCGGCAATCACTTTGAGGTGTTTTTCGAGTCCCTTTCAACCTAGGCACCTTTGCCGACAGTTAACTTCAGACTCATATGATTGCTCTTCGATAGTTGAGGCTCAACCAATGGTAACCCTTCCTTGACATAAGTTGCTTTGACAAACTCAAAGGATTAGAAAGAGGATTTTAAGATATCTTCGTTAAGTTTGACATATGGGGCATTAATTGAGGCAGCAACAATGATATCTTATTTTCCTCCAATATTGAAAACTTTTCTCTTAATGATTAATTTCAAATTTTGGTGTAAAGATGATGGTACTGCCCCTATAGAGTGAATCCAAGGCCTTCCCAATAGGCAATTATACGATAGAGCGATGTCCATCACATGAAAGTCAGCCTCATAAATACATAGGCTGATTTGGAGTGGAATGGTAATGTTTCCCACAACATTTTTGCAAGTCCCATCAAATGCTCGCATAATTGTATGACTATTCTGGATATAAGGTGCATCAATAGAGATCTTTTTCAAGCATTACATAGGCATTACATTTAGTGCTGACCCATTATCATTGAGCACCATAGATAACATGGTGCCTTTGCAGTATGTGGTGATGTAAAGGGCTTTGTAGTTTCCTTTTCCTCTATGAAAGATTTCATCATTGCTGAAAAATATATAGTTGTCATAGTGATGTTGCTTACTAGGCGATCCAACTAACCTATAAAGATGTTAGAAAGGACATAGGCCTTATTCAAAACCTTGAAGAGGGTATTCTTGTGAGCTTCAAAGTTCAATTGTAGTGACAATAGAGATATCTTGGCAAGTTGCTTGTTCTGTATTCCCTGTGCTTGATGAACTTAAGGAATTTCATAGCTTTTTTCTCATTCACTAGCTCCTTTAAAACTAACTTTGAGTCTTTCGTTGTAGACTTCGATCCTTATTGAGTTTCACCCTTTGATCCTATTAGGGCATAACATCTGCCACTCTGAGTTAGATGACTTACTCCTGAAAGATTGCTATTTGCTACTTGTTGACTAGATTCTCTGATGATTAAGGTTTTGCTTTCATAGTCCTAGGGAACAGCCTTATTATCTTTATAAAAAAAAAGAGATGAGGGTTGAATAATCATCTTTGGCACAGGCTAAATAGAGGTAGCTTTCACTCTTGGTCGGTTGTCGAACAAGATCAATGGACTTTCAATCCCATAAAGAGGATTACTCTCTTCTTTTTCCACAATATTGGCAGATGATATTGAATTTGCAGACTTAATATACAGGGTTTGCTTTTTATCACAAAATTCAATGTTACCCTTATTCATCATCCTTTGAACCATAGCACGAAACTCTTTTCATGTTTAAAGAGTATGGCCATAAATAGTATGGAAATCACAAAAGTCATCAATTTTTTCCTTTGTTTTTTTACCACATTAACTAATTTAGCTTGCACCAGGATTTGCCAGACTAAATTCATTGGTGTGTTAACCTCCTCTATGTTTTTTATATTCTCATATTTCTCTTCAATAACCATTCTACTTAGATCTAACCCAGCACAAGTTTAAGGTGAACTAGCTTCAGTGCCAGATTTTGATTGTTGGCTAGCCTTCATTTTTTCTTTACCTTTATAGATAATTCTTCTGCCTGATTCACTTTTCATAGCCTCATCGATCATTTCACAGAGTACTACTACTGCAAAACTCCTGGGGAAGTTTTTTGCTACCTTCTCATAACAAGGGGCTTATAATATGCCGATGAATCTGATAGTTATCTCTTTTTCTATCAACAAAGGATGAATCTAGGCTACCTTTTGCATCCATCTCAAAGCATACTGCCTAAAATTTTCATGAACTTTCTTTTTCATGCTTATAAAAAATAGATAATTTAAGATCCAGTCACTAATAGGCCTCTTCTCATCTATGGCATTAACAGACAAACTGATGTGTTCATCCCACTCCCCATAAAACTCAATCTTAGATTGGTCCATCACCCCTTGGACCATTTCTAAGAACAATAGGCAGTGTTACAGATTGTGCCCTTAACCGAAATGGCAACAAGATGGCCTAACAATTTCTTTGTTTTGATTTTTAATGTCTAAGACTATTTTGGCTCATACAAAAGCTTGCTAAACCTTACTCATTAGCATCTTGAGTTTTCTAATGCTTTTTCTAATTCAACAACTGTTCCTGTTGATTGCTACATTTATTCTTGGTTATGCATGGTTAGAGAGTAGATTGACTCCAACATTTGGTCCAGCCCCTTGTTTGACTTTGATCACACCTTTTTCTAGCAAACCATGTACCTTTCTCTTAAATAAGATGCAATTTTCAATAGAATGACCTTGTGCTCCGACGTGGTACTCATAATAGGCATTATCTTCGTACCATCTGGGATAGATAGTGATCTTGGATTTGTGAATATTGGGGCCACTATTTAACCTACCAATAAATGAAATTAAATCTCTTTGCAGGAGTAAGGGAGTGGCTCAAAGTGCTTCCTTTCTCAAGGCACTTGTTAATTGTCTAGAGCTCTTTTATTGTTCATGTTGTGAGGTTATCCACCCTAGGTCATGTTTTGAATGAGATTCGATGCAAAACTCATTATCGAAGTGAACCCAATAGAATGAACTGGTTATGGTGTTGATGAGTGAGGGTCAAAACCTAGATTCAACATGGTCGGGAAATACACAGCCTATGCTGGGTGCAAATTTTGATTAAACTTCGCATGACTTTCTCTAACAACATTCACCTCCTTCTCCTTACCTTTATTTATTGGCTTCTTGGTCGAACCGGATAATTCTTTAACAAATAACCTATAACTTTTGATAGTGTTATTGACCATTTTGCCCGATATAACCATATACAAAATTTTTTGTGGTTTTTCCTACTAGCCTTTGATAGTAGGGAGCTTGTAGGGTGCTGAAAAAGATAACCGTCATTTCTTTTTCAGCAAAGGGGGATGAACTTGAGCTGCCTTCTCTTTCTACCTTTGAGCATACTGCTTAAGGCTCTCAAAGGCTTTTTTTTTCCATTTTCATAAGAGAGAGGTGATTTGGAGCCCAATTGGATACATGCTTATATTGGTCAAAGAAAACACGAGCTAAATTCGTTCATGTTTGAATTCTTACGGGATCAAGCCCTATGTACCATCTGATAGCTTCCTCAGTTAGATAGTACTAAAAGCAATGAATTAGTAGTTTCTTATTCTCTCTATTCCCAACCATTTTACGACAAAACATGTAAAGGTGAGCAATGGGGTCAGTAGTCTATTATACTTTTTAAAATTTGACATTTTAAATTTAAGGGAAATGGCGAGACTAGAAACCAATCCCAATGATTTTGCATCCACAATCCTAAGTCTGTCACTTCTTTCAATAGCTCAAAAATGCTTCTCTAGTGACTGATACTTGTTTAAGCCTTTATCGATTTATAATAACCTTTTTGCTTTATTTTGTTCCATTTGCTCATCGAGGTTTGGGACTATAGGCCTTGCCGGTAAAGAGCTTGCACCCTGAAATCTTTGAACTAGATAAGATACTGTTGTAGGATTAATATAAATGAATGGCTAAGTTAAAGGGATATTTGCTATCAGAGGATGTTACCCATGTAATGCTCCGTCTTGAGCATTGGTGGCTTTAATACCACTATTCAAGTTACTTTTGGGATTAGCTAGCTTTTTTCCCACGTTGACTATGCTTGTTTGCCCTTTTACCTTTAAAGCCATGGATAATAGCTTAGTCAATTTTGCAATTTGAGCTTGGAGTATTTCATTCCTATAGAGTGATTGCTCTTGAGACTTCCCATACAAAGTTGAAGTCTCTTAACGCGGGCTTGGTGATCATTCTCCATGGCTTTTCTACAGTTGCAAGTGTTAAACTGATGACAAACTATAGGTTTTATGTTTTAAAGCACCTTCACTTTAAATTATTATTGGATTAGGATTTTATGATGTGTCATGAATATGTTTAATGCGATGAACATGAGTATGCGACTACAAAGATAAATTACTATTAACATGAATCAAACAAACAATGAAAGAATTAAGTTAGTCATTCAAATGGAGAAGGGACAATTGAATAAAAGGGTAGCTCCACCAATAGCATCTTTCATTAAAGCAACAAAATATCCCGATTACACATGATTAAATCTAGAAATGCCTGACATGGTTACATTATTTTATCACATGTTCCAATAAATACAAATTCTTGTTCATGGGCTCTAATGGGTAGAATATTACATGTCAAGGATCATGCCACATCCATCATGTGTTTAGCTTCCAACTGGGCTGCTTGAAACTACTCAGTGAGATGGCAGTAGTGATCTTAATGGTTTTGGCATGCCTGATCAATTGTCTATAGCAACTCTTGCTCTAGCTATTAGAGGGCTCTTGCTAGTTCATTGATTTGCTCTTGGCGAGCTTGTAAAGAATGCTCTAGATCTTGGATTCTGAGTGTCAAAGTCGTATTCTTAACATGGTCTACCCTTAACTCTTGGACTCATGCTTCTAATCATCCATTTTTCCTTTGATAGATTGATACGAGGGCATAAGTTCTAACGAGCTTTTCCCTGTTGGCCCTGACTCTTCTTTACATCGATGTTGTTCTTTCTCAAGGGTATTAATTTTTGCTTCCCACATAACTGATGACTTTCAAGGCATTGAGATTTGCTTGCTTTATTGAGTGCCACATAATCATTCCTTAAACTCTCGACATCTTCCTTGAGATGATTTTTCTCTTTGACAACTCGATTCACTTCACTGTTCTGGAGGTAAAGGTCCATTTCTAATTGATCCTTTTCTCCCTTTAAGCGAGTAATTTCCTTGGCAAAAGTGGCCTTTTCTTGTTTGAACTCCTACCCAAGTAATTCCATCTTAGAGGGAAACCCTTCAACTACAGCTTGTGATATTCCAACCTTAAACAAAGGTAAGGAGTCCATAATATGATGGGTTTTCCACTCATCGTATCTTAGGGTTGTACTGCTTCTTTTCCAATACCTTTCCATACAATTAGTCTGTTACCATGCATGAAAGGCTAGCTGAACTTTTGATTTATAACGAGGCTCACCATAGTTGAAATCCTATGACTCTAGATCTTAGACGAAGGGGATGAATTATTGGCACTGAAATTGCCGAAAGACTAGAGTAGGCGCATAACTACTGCTTCCCTATAATCTTATGAGCAGCGCATAATTATAATCTCCACAACTGTATATGATTATTTATGGTGAGAACTAAAATGCTTTCCATGTCACCTCTTTTCCACTGAGGTTTTGGAGTTTCTAGACCTGTTGCTCTCTAGACTTGTCTTGAGGCCATTCTTTCTCAAAGACCTTGAAGATAAGGATAAAATTAGGTAAGAAGTTGCATGACATCCTGTTTTCTTTGGACAAAAGTGACTGCCGAGCCAAATGTGAAAGAGTGGTGCATATCCAATGAAGTGACTCATACATATCTGGTGTAAGATTGATGTTACAGCAAAATCGAGAAAAGAGATCTGCTACTTTAGCTCTAACATAGCCTAATGTTTTCAAAAATATGACTAAACCATATATTACTAAAGCATAGATATCTTGAATCTTTCTATTATCAACGGCATTCGCCATTGCTTCCTTCAGGCTAACCCATGAGATGTACTTACTGTTCCCTTTCATCTTAATATGACTCTCAATCCAAGTCTCCAGTGCATCGAGAATCTAAGCTAATCCTTTCTTGAAGGTAAGGGGGTGTAAAGCCTTATAGTATATTCTATCAGTCTTGGCTCTCTCAATATTGAGTAACATGGTGTACTCATCCACTGTGGGAACCAAATCTTCATGATTGAATGTGAAACATCAATATGCTAGGTTTCGAAATTGAGATGCTATTTGCAATAGGCCGAAATCCAAATGGACTTAGAGTAAAAGGGCAATGTCTTTGCACTTTTTTGTGAATGATTCCTTTTTAGGATTATTCCAACTGGTCTATACATGGTTCAAGTCTTGCTAGTCATTCTGATGGTACCCTATCTTGACCTTTTCATGCACTATTGAGACGTACTCGAGTTTAAGGTCATCCCCATCTTCATATTGCCAATGTTTTAATCATGCCTGGACTTCTTTAAAAGGCTTCAAATTTGAAGTGGATTGTTGCTCCATGACAGACACCCCTTGATGAATACTAAACCATTGGCCAATTATATCATGATGATAATGATTATAATAAAATAATGCATGCATGAAAAAGAAAAGAAAAAAATGGGAATGAGTCAATTACCATATGAAATAATAGGCATAAGGATAAATGAACGAGAGAATAGCAACAAAAGTGCATCATAAAATTTAACTCCAAGAATAGGCAATACAATGCCTAGGGGCAGCCATGATGATGATGAATGTTAAAACATTAATGGATAGCCTAACGGGGTGTTTGTATTAAAAATTCCCTTTTTACAAAGTAACATGATACCTCATGAAGATTAAGACTGACCATTTAAGCAGTGACATTTATTCATTACCCTCTATGGTGAGTATACATTAAGCCATCATTCAAACAGCATGATGACTTATTTTGGTCAAATATAACTATTTGAGATGGCATTGCAAGTAATGGCATTTGCCTATCATCACCCATTTATTAAAAAGAATTTGTCATTGAAAATGATGGCATATCCTAAAGAAATGATCATGAAAGTAAAAATGACAAATGCAGGTGACAATATTCACCCATCATTGCTCATGTATCCATGGTATATAGGAGTAAAGGTAAGAAGTGTTGCCTCAGTGATCCTATTCTTAAGGTTATTCTAATAGCAATCTGGTGTGATCTAACATGGTTTAGCTTGTACGATTCACTATATGGTTTTAAGTTGATGCCTAATTTGGTATCAAAATTGCATTTTCGTCCATAAGGATAGCTAAGACACCCCGATCCTAGGCCTATCACTCATTTGGCAGAATAGGTTCGATCAATGGATATAATTTCGTATGCAACTTATGAGAGACATTGTTAATTTACAGCCCAAAAGGTTTTGCCATGCCTATGCGGCAGGTTATTCATGAAGGCAGATGGCTCACTTCCTCTAATAAGTAGGTACTAACCATACCATGGTGTTTAGTGGGAATCTAGTGTAAATACAAATGCATGATGTGTGTTAGGGTAACAATTAAACCTTTTTGTTTTGCCCCACAATACCACACTTATTCAAATTAACAATCATTTAGGAACAAAGTAGTCCCTAACAATCACAAAACAAAGCCATGAAAAGTAAAAGATTAGAAAATAAAAATAAAAGGGAATTATATCTAAATAATAAATAAAAGTCGAAAAACCAAGAGATGAGCAATGCATAGCTAGTCATAGCTTAACTCTTTTAAATGGTTCCTAGTGGAGTCACCAAATTCTTGCCATATGCCCACATTTAAAACTTTGGATAATAGAAAATGCATGACAGTGATGGTGGTCGAGTCTTTGAGTTATCCCATGATGAGGATTTGAATTAAGCATGGTAGTATAAAAGGGACAGAAAACATC
>JBBYHM010365854.1:0-19310 GCA_038381775.1 Adansonia rubrostipa | reverse complement strand
TGAACTTAAACAAATGGATGAACATTGAAATTAAATTCTTGAACTATTTAAATAAGGGAGGAAATAAGACTAACCTGAAGATTTTGAGCCAATACCCAACTTAAACGATGTTCTACAGTAGAAATTGCATCGAGCACCTGCATGATAGTTATTACAAAGATAATCCTACAGTTTAGTAAATCAAATAGAACAATAGGTTAACACCATTCCACATGAAACTCTTAGAACAAGCCTGCCGATAGCAATGTCATCAACATGCATAAGAACAAGATCATTTCATGCCTAGACAGAATCAATTTAGCGAGACAAATAAAAAGGGGGTGTAAAGAGCTCAAGTATTAAACAATTCTGATGAGAAAAGATGAGTTCCTCCTATTTCTGAGTTCTGACCATATGAAAAGGAAACACCACAAAAACATAGCACGGAAAGGTTCAAACTCAATTGCAAACATGCCATACAAACATCAAGAAGATGAGATTAAGCAGAAGCATATGATAGCTACCTCATACAGTTGCTCCCGAATTGTAAAGGCAATTGCAGACAGCAAAGAATAAAGTAAAGGTATACATATAATATGTTTTAAAGGAAAAGAAACAGAATAGGAAACAGGATAATAGGAGTTGTTCCTTGTCCTCTTTTCTTAGATGAATATTTTACCGGTATGCTTCTAAAATGAATTGTTTACCAAACTTCAGGGTCTTCAATGCCTAAACCTTTGCAGAGTCTGAACAAATTCCTTAAGGTTATCGTGCCCGTTTACCTCCTTTGAGTTTTTTCTTTGAGCCTGAGAACAATAAGGAATTCTTTTAGCACGTTCATTAATGAAAGAGGACAATGTTCTCTTTACCAAAAAGGAAGCCAATCAATATCAATCAAATGCTGTTTCAAGGACAGATATTTTGCTCCCAGGGATATAATCAGAAAGCATTGGTACTGCCAAAAGCTGAAACAAGGATAAACCCAACCTCATGTGACAATAGATAATAAAACTATAAACATCCACCAAAATTCAAAATGACCAGGACCTTATTTGGATTTGTAAAGCTTCATATAGAAATGTGAAATATCAGTAGGTTGTTTACTTATCTTTTGATGAGTGATTGCATTTATGTTAACCGATTATACTAAAGACACAAAAAAAAAAAAAAAAGAGTAAACCGGCAGAGGTTCAGCTTGGGTAACCAAGTTTTTCAAAAGTTAACCTCTTCTCTGGAAAGGCTAACAGAAAACAAACAAAGGTAATCTGAACCCCAAAAGTTCCAATTATGTCACAGTTGATACATGGTCCTCTGATTCCTGAGAAAAAAAAAAACAAATTTTCCCTCAGAGTTTCACATATTGACTCAGCGAGTCTGCACAAAAGACTGATGTCCACATGTAAAACTACGTTTCACAGCTCCTAAAAGAAAAGCGAACATACTCAACAGACTCAAGGAATGTACTACGTTTCTCACTCACACTAGTACTTGACGTAAATACCTAATAATTGAACCAGTATCATCCAAACCTCATTTCAAACCCAAAAAACCTTCTAAAGTTGTACACTTTGATATTTCAGGTTGGTTGAAAAAAAATACTACAACTAAGACACCAATAGTTCAATAAATACACAATCAATGAATTAATAAGGAAAAATATACGTTGTCAATATGAAAACAATAAACATAGAGTTATTCTGTCAATGATTAAAGGCTGACCATATATATTTAGAAAAAAAAATTTCACACTGAGTCCAGGGTCCAGAATGGATGATGAAGAACCAGGGTCCAAAGCAGAAAATGAATCGAGCACTTTCATGATTTTTAATTGCAAACATAGTCCTTCAAATTAGTAAAACTAGTTGATGAATACATCCTAAAAATTCTATGTGAAACTCCTTCAACATGCCTCCCTAGAAGCAACATCAAAAACTAGCAATAGAAATTGGGGTAACAAAAATCAGATCCCTCTCTGAGCAATCAATTTATAAGGAATGGTCACGACCGCTACTTTGTAACAAAAATCACATGAGACAGTTAATAAACACCAAACATGATAGAAAGAAGCCAGACATTAATTCGTATTCACTTCTCTGAATGACAGAGTAAGAATTTTCGAAGAAGAAATATCATCAACCCACTCCATCTTTACTTCTAAGCTGCTTGAGGACATTAAAAACAGAGTAAGCAAATTTAACATTATTTCTATTACTGCTAATAAAATAAAGATGGAGGTAACAGTAATAATAGAGACAGAGATAATGAGAAGATAAAATGTCTACAACCGTATTTTAGGGATGCTGTAAAGAAAGATGGCTAATGAGATATGACATCATTTATACTTCTAATTAGCAAGTATCAACCTTTTTGGTCCTTGAGATCAAGCAACTATAGCCAGATATTACATGCATTACAAAAAAAACACTTTAGCCACGCATTATAAACATTTATTTGATCTAGTTCAAATGATTCATGGTAGACGTTTGGAAGGAAAGAGAAACAGTAACTTTTGGCATAAATCAATAAATTTAAAAACTAAACAAAACAAAATTACAATCAATGGTAACAGCAATGAGGGTAATTTGTTCAGCCCTCAACAGATTCCCAGAGCTGCATACTCTAAATCATTTGGGTTTTCATAAAAACGGCAGCATGGAAATGGAGGAATCAATCAAAAAAACTCTTTCACCATTTTCTGTTCGAATACTAGTACTTGTCAACTGCCTTCTACACCCAGTTGTTAAAAAAATGTTCTCCATAAGAACAAAATACACTCAAAGCAGAACACACAAGGAGAAGCAATAAAGGCTTTTTACAGAAATGCAAAGAATCAGCAGTCATTTCACTTATCTTTTGAGTAATTGCATCTAGGTGTTCGAATTACACCAAAGATGGCATTAAACCAGTATCATCCTAAACCTGCACCTCAGTCTCACGATATTGACTCACCGTGTCTGCATAAAACATTGATTTACACATGCCAAGCTAAGTTTCACATCTCCACCAAATTATACCTATCTTAAAAGGAAACATTAAGAAGAAACACATTATAACTACTTCGTAAAGTTCTTCTCAAATTGCAAAGGCAATTGCAGGCTGCAAAGAATGAAGTAATGGTATACATAAGAGATGTTTTGATGGAACAGAAACAGAACAGGAAACAGGGTTGAATGAAAGAAAGCAACTGTCTCATCTTATTTGATTAGATGAATATTTTATTGGTATGCTTCTAATTCTAAATGAAATTGTTTACCCCAACTTCAGGATCTTCAATACATAGGAGTCCAAGCATATCTCTCGAGGTCATTTTCAAATTTGTTCAAGACCTACAACAATTTAATCCTAACTGCATTCACGCATCCGATTGGAAAATAATTGCATGGCACATAATAGATAAATGATGAAGAAGCACAAAGGAAGAATTCGCAGCTGCAAACATATAATAATGATATGATACAAACAACTTTTTGATTCTTACCATAAATATTGATCCCTGATAACAGTCTGATTGACTCGATCATCAAGCTGAAAGACACAGACAACTGGAACAATCTTGTCACTGGCATGCCTTTGCTTTCATATAATTGAACTGTGACAAGCAGTGACTAATAAATGATGTGCAGAGTTAAGACCACCAGAATGCTAAATACAACTTCAGATAGGCTTTAAAAAGTCAATTTTTGTTTCCTAAAATTGAATACTGAAAGTGAAAAAAAAAAAAAAAAAAAACGTTACAGTTGCCTGAATGAACTGAATGATTTGCGGAACCAAACCAAGGGCAAGCTTCAAGTCCTTAACAATTCTTTTTGCTAACGTCACCACCTCTGAATCAGGGTAAAGAATAAACAAAGCCCCAAGCGAAGCACGACTAGAGACCCAACAAAGCCCTTCCAAAAGTTCTCAACAACAGTAGACATCTCACTCAGAATTCAGGATCCCAAAGAAATGATTCAAGTGCTAGTTAGGAATGCTTACATTGCAAAGCTGCAAATTGAAACTGTGGGAGAACAATGAAGACAAAATCCATGACAAATGTGGACAGCTAAGAATTTAAATTCTTTGAAGCAACCACTGCAGTGCCTTTTTTCTTCAAAGAGGCCTCTTTGGAATTAGCATTTGTTTAAACAGATCATAAATTAACTTTGCCGAAATCTACAAAAGGGAAAAAAAAAGGGTTTAAAGCTCTAATATCTGCTACTTCACTAAAATATTATAAATTTTGTAAAAGAAAATGGAAAAATCAGTAAATTTACCAGCACAAGGTTTCAGAGGGGATGGAGTGCCGAATGGAAATTTTTTTGATCAAATAAATTAAAGAAATGAAAGGAATTGAAGGGTTGAAACTTACCAAGATAGTGCTCAAAACTACAAAGACTTTGTCTAGCATGTAAGATCCCGTCAAGTTGTTCATAAATCTGCAAATTAAGGATTAAAAAATGGAATTGAAGGTTTATTAGTTGTTAATTTATTATAAGAAGGTTAAAGAAAAAAATGAAGGAAAATGAAGAAGAAGGGAATCGACAGAGAGAAACTATTCTCTGAGGTGCTTGTTGGGTGGGAGAAGATTGAAGCCTAGAAAGTAGAAAATGTAAGTAACAGGAATGAAGAAGGAAAAATTTTATGGAAAACAACAACGAAGAAAACCGTAGAGATTTGGTGGATTTTTTTGGCAGGGATTTGAACCAAAAATGAATTTTCGAGGTGCTAAATAGAAAACTTTTCCGCATAAGGTTTACCTTAAAGGAACACTGAACAACATTTCAACAAACACTGAATAACTTCATCAATTCTAGCGCAGCACCACCCGTTCTAATTAGAGAGAGGGAAAACAATGAGTAATACCATCAACGTACATAAAACAATGAGGTCTTTCATTCTTAGACAACAACAATGTAGCCGGAAAAATAAGAGAGAGGACGACAAGACAAGACGGGAAATTTGATAAATTTTCTGGTAGTGGTTAGGGCTTCGGTGTCGATGGAATACCCTAAACCGCTGCTGAGATTTTTAACATTAGATGATCCTGTCATGCTGCTCATAAATTAGCCAATTAGGATTTAAAAGATTATGGTTTGAGATTACAGAATAAACAAAAATAATTTTTTTTTAAAAAAAAAGAGAAAAAAATAAAAAAAGGTGAGAGTCGAGATGGAAACAGTAAGTGCTTCACAGCGCTTGTTGAGATCTTAGAAAAACACTGAGTGCTTCACGATGACTTGTTGAGATCTTGAAGGAAAATTCCATCACTGACGGAAGGAAAGAAAGTGGAGAAGGAAACAAAAGGAGAGCGAAAACAAGAAAGGCAAGAAAATAAGACCGTTGAGAACTGAGATTTGATGGGATATTTATAGTGGTGACAAAAAATTCTCATAGACCATTTGTAAAACCAACTTACTGTAATGGGCCACAAGCCTGAAATGGAAGGATTAGTTAATTAAACAACTTTAAAGAAAAAAAAAACTATTCAAATAAAAAATATTATAATTAAATAGTTCGATCATAAAACACAATCAGACCTAAAATAGTCGGCAAAATAAACAGTAAGGCCCGAAAACAACTCTTAAAATTCATCTATTCTAATCTCATGCTTAGGATTGAGAAAATATTAATGAATAAATGTATATAAAAAAGCATTCAAAAACAGAATATATTAAATAAAAAATTACAGATATTCACCACTATATTTAAATTAACAAACACAAAATAATCACATTTTTACAACAGCAAGTAATATAAATCTAATTTACAAAATATGCTCTTACAATAAGATTTAAGAAATAAGAATACATTAGTAAAACTTAAATATCAAAATAATTGTTGCAATATAAAAACTACTTTTTTGGAAGATATAATAACAAAAATCTGTGGAAGAAACTTATCCATCATTCATAATTTCTTAAAACCTTCACAAAAAGAAAAGAGGCATGATAAGATAATCAATCAAAGGTGAATATAGAAAAAAGTGAAAAAAAAAATAGGTCAACTAAATATACGTAAATACAATTTTACTACTTAATAATACAGATTTTAACATATAAAAAAATAAAATAAAATCAGAATAAATAAACTTTAAAATTTCAAATAAA
Source organism: Adansonia rubrostipa (assembly GCA_038381775.1). Lineage (NCBI taxonomy): Eukaryota > Viridiplantae > Streptophyta > Magnoliopsida > Malvales > Malvaceae > Adansonia > Adansonia rubrostipa. The sequence goes on along the minus strand of JBBYHM010365854.1, from coordinate 13,245 downwards.
ATAAAATCAAATCAGAATAAATAAACTTTGTCCTGCCAAATATCAAAAGATAAAAAGTAAACAGAAGTTCAAAGAGTGAATATAAGACATAAACCTACAAACTACGTAAGACTTGGAGCAAATGAAACTAAAATTAACATAAAAGGTTAGGTCTTAGACTTTGCATCGAAGAAATAAAAGATTAGAAGAACAAAGCTACTGAATTTAATTTTGAAGTAAACACTCATTTCAACTGCTTCTCCTACAAGTGAATCAATCATGATATTTCAATTTCTGAAGTTAAGTACAAAATCAATTTAATTAGCTAAAATTTATTGAATCTATAACGCTATACTAAAGTCATCTGGGTTTTAATAAAATGTTTTCCACAAAAACAAGATACACAAGGCAGAACACAGAAGTCAGAAAAGCTAAGAAATTTGATCAAGTTCAAATAATTAATGGTGGGTGTTTGAAAAGAAAGAGAAACAGTAACTTTTGTCATAAATCAATAAATTAAAAAAAAATTACAAACAATAGTAACAGCAGGGGAGGTAATTTGTTCAGTCCTCAAGAGATTCCCAGAGCTGCATATTCTAAATCATTCGGGTTTCCACAAAAAGGGCATCTTGGGAATGAAAGAATCAATAAAAAAAACTGTTTCACCAGTTTCCGTTCTAGTACTGGTACTTGTCAATTGCCTTCTATACCCAGTTGTTAAAAAAAAATGTTTTCCACAAAAACAAGATACACAAGGCAGAACACAAAAGTCAGAAAAGCTAAGAAGTATGGTGGTAGGTCTAACCTACACATCTGATATGGAGTAGAGGATCGGGTTTAAGCAGAAAGAGAGAAAATGCCAAAGAAATAAAAAAAAAAAAAAGGAGGATAGTTTAAGTCGGTGCTCCTACCGGTGGAGATCGATGGAGCCGCCACGCTTGAAGTAGACCTTGACGAGGACAGGGACTTCGTCCTCCTTACACTGGATCCACTTTATCACTTGAAGAATCAGCCGCAACCAAGCACCTCCTTCTGCAAAAGAGCAGAAAATGTCAGAGAATAAAAACAAATTTTGAAAGGAGAAAAGAGAGGGGAAAAAAAGAGTTAAATGTCTGACCTAATCCGTTGATGAACGAACAAAAAAAATGTGAAGGAAGATACCCGTTGAGAATCAAAATTTGGTGGGATTTTTTTTTGGGGGGGAAGGCTAAGAATCTCACTTAAGAACCTGATAATCAACGGTAACTTCACCCAAAATCCCGCAATTTCCGCATCCAATAACGCCAACGGTTGTAGAAAATCTTAATCCCGCATAAATAAATGGAAAATCAAGGGGGAAATAAGTCGGTGCAGTGGGAGTGCAACGAAAATAAGAAACAGAAAAAGAGGGAAATTTGAGGATTTTATTTTAGGGGTTTCAGCCTTATGGAGACTGGAGAGAGAACGTCTGGGGCAATTTCATTTTTTCATGATGATGAAGTGACAGCCATGGATCCCGAAGGTGGGGCCTATTAATGGTAGATCATACGGTGGTGTTGCGTTCATAGGAAGAGTAAGTCAATTTGTCCGGGTCATGAACTCCAATCACACATGGGTCTCAAGGGGTTCTTTAATGTTAACAACTTGATTAACATTTTTTATTTTTAATACTAACAGTCGACTCTTTTTTTTTTTTTTTTTACTTGATATTTGATATTAAAGTATTTTTATAACTATGAAAATTCGACCGCTCACCAGAAATTGCCATGCCAGTGAAGGCAAGAAGCTCTGGGACACATATAGTTTTCTTTCTCTACATATATATATATATATATATATATACACGTACATATATTCTCTTTGTTGTCTTGTAACTAGGTGGAATTATGCAAAACCAGTATTGATGGCCAGCATGTAGATGCTTCTGTTTTACAGAGCGATTAAAGATGGGAAAAGTAAACGATACAAGCCCCTAACTAATAAAAAGCTTCCAAAGGCCAAAATTCTTTAAAGCTTTTGTAGTTAATAGTGATAAAATAAGGTCAGATTATCTTCTCATAATAATGTTATAGGAGGTATATTAATCAAATAGACAAATACCATTAAATCAATGTCAAAGGGAGAAACCTGAAACCTGTTTGGACTTTTTGCCTTAAAAGCATCAAAGAAATGACCTCCAGATTGCACTAGCATGGATTTAAACCATGTCCTGAACCTGCAATAAATTTCAATTGAATTAATTACTTGAAAACAAATCCATCCGGCTTCAACCCATGATAAATAAATGTCTATAAAGCTACAAATAATGACAGTCTCAGACAAATACTTGTTCTTCTTAAAATACAGTCCTGCATCACTCCATTCAATGGCGAAAGGAGCAATGTTGAGGTCACCAGCAACCAAAATTCTCCTTCCTTGTCTGCAACACAGACTGCCATATTTTCTACAACAAAGAGAACAACTTTTAGCCCCCCCCCCCCCAAATTTTTATAGGTAAGATTTTCTAATTAAAACAATTTTCGTTACCTCTAATATTTTGAAAAAAATTGAGCTTGAATTGAATCCTCTCAGCATCATCACTTTCTGCTCGGGGTCCATACAAATTGAAAATAACTAATCAATACAATCAACTGAATTTTAAGATAACTGGGCCTTCTTAGAAAGATCTAGTGAAAGTAATAATCTTACGTTAAACTAACCAAAATGACCATGATCCATGATAAATGATAATGCAACGTCCCTCACTATCAACCTTAAAAAGCTCAGAACTCCTCAAGCCCTTTAGTTACTGAAGCCACTTCGTCTTTTCTAGAGCATCCTAGGAGGCCCATGAAGCCTTCCTCTGCCGCAATCGGCAATCCCACTTTTACACTCGAGAATGCTGACTTAACACGACAAAATGTAGCCTCATTTGTAAATAAAATAAAAAAAAATGAAAAATGAAGAACAAAAACGGAATTTTTTTCTCATAAAGGTAAATAATCAAACATCTTACCAGAATATCCAGTTTGGCCTTCATTGGAAGTGCGAGAAGAAGGATTCAAAGCTATGGGCTATTTCCAGATCCGCCGTTAATTCTTGTCTTCTCAATTTCGTCTCTTAATTCAACCCCACTCCAAGAAAAAGAAAAACGAAATTATGAAAGTAATTATATATTTAAAAAAAAGGACCAAATGCAGATGATATCAAGCATCGAAGCAATTGAGTAATTTAAGGAGAGAACCCAACTGTAAGATTCTTTGCCTAAGTCCATTTACGTTGTAAGTCACTATTTTCATTTCTTCATAACTAAGAAAGATCTGAGTAATGTAAGAAAAGTTTCCTTTTTTTGAGTGAGAACTAAGAAGTTGGAAACCTGCTAGAAGGAGTAAAAGAAAGTCAAAGCTACCGAATATAATTTTGATGTGAACATTCATTTCAATTTCTTCTCCTTACATATGAAACATTATATTAAAAAGGGAAATACAAGCCAACATATTTCCGTTGCAATGATTCAAACTGACTGCTCCAAGCAATGGAAAAAAAAGAGACAAAATGATGGCAAAATCTAATCAACACATGAAATATCTTAGTACAAATGAGTTAACAAGTCAAGATACCTTAGTTGTGCTAGCAAACTTTAAGCTAATCCTAAGCAACAGCTATTTTTAATTGTGCTCGCGAACTATATAAACACATACAATCCCACAAATTATTGGCATGATCCTTTAACAAGTAACAATAACAAGAAGCATGAAAGTAAATTTACATTAAAGTCTGCTACCTTTTCAGTTGTCCTATGACTATATCCATATCATGTATACTATGATATATCATGGATAGGAAACATTCATATCCATATTTTCATAGATGCCAACATTACAAGTCATATATCAATATCGTACTAAAAATTATTTAACTGTTGTTAGATTCCACTTTTCTCTATTCTAAGAGGTGTTGAATTCAATTTGTTTCAAATGTACAACAAACCAGATTATTTCATTTTAGCTTTTGACAAAAGCATTCTGCACACAACTACAATGGCCAACCTACCAAAATTTTAACCTAACACCATAAAAACCTATGATCACAAAGAAAACAAAGCAAAAGAAAATCGAGATTAAAAGGGCTCATACAGATGAGGTAAACTAGGTATCCAGAGACAATTTTACAGCCTTGCGAGCACATTATCTGCGAAAATAAAGCAAGAAAACCAGTTATGTAATTTCTTTGAGCCTAAGGAGAACAATAAAGAATTCCCTTAGCACATGAAAGAATGAAAGGAGAGAAAGGAAGCCAATACATTCCTCTTAAAATGCCCTTTTAGGAGCTGAAATTTTGCTCAAGACATGATCAGCATTAGTATAGCTAAAAGCTGAAACAAGGGGAACCTGCACCTCATTTGACAACAGATAATAAAACTATAAACATCCATTACAGTTCAAAGGGACTGGAACTTTTTTTTTTATTTGGATTTGCAAAGCTTCATATAGAAATGTGCAATATAAGCAGGGTTACACTGATCTTTTGCTAGTAACTATGTCTATGTTAACCAATTATACCAAAGACAAAAAGAAAGATAAACAAACATGGGTTCAGTTTGGTAAAAATTTTATTTCAACAGTTAACTTCTCTGGAAAGGCTAATGGAGAACAAAAATGGGTGTTTTGGACCCAAAAATTCCTATCTGTATCATGGTTGATACTTGATCCTCTAATTCCCAAGTCAAAACAAACAAATTTTCCCTTATTTTCACCATATTGACTTGCCCTATCAAATCACCATTTCCACTCAAAACACTATTGAAAACATGTCAAACTAAGTTTCATAGCTCTTATACCTATCTTAAAATGAAAGATTAAGCAAAAGCACGTAATAGCAACCTCATAAGGTCGCTCCGAAATAAAGTAATGCTATACTAATGCTATATCTTGAAGGAACAGAAACGAAAAAGGAAACAGGGATGGAAGAAAAATAGTAACTGTTTCATATCATGTCTGGCTAGATGAAAATTTTATTGGTATGCTTCTAAATGAATTGCTTAACCCAACTTCAGGGTCTTCAATGCCTAAATATTTGCAGAGATTCCGAGTAAATTGCACTAGGTCACTCTCAAAGTTGTTCAAGTTCTACCATAAATTGATTACAATTGCATTCAAGTATTTGATAGACAAATAATTAAATAACAAATAAAGGTAAATGATGAACAAGCATGACAGAAAAAACCCAAAGAATTTGCAACCAGCTAGCACTTTTCCATTCTTACTCATAAAAATTGATCCCTGAGAAATCATGATTGACTACAACATCAAGTTGAAAGACACCTTACTTGGAACAATCTTGTTACTGGCATAAATATATAAAATTGTATTGCGATAAGCTGTTACTAATCAATGATGAGCAGGGTTAAGAATAGGAGAATGTTAAATACAACTAAGGATTAGATTTAAAGTGTCAATTTTTGCTTGTTGAAAATTGAAGATTGAAAATCAAATAAAAAGGTTAACAGTTACCTAGATGGACTGAACGGTTTGCAGAAGGAACCCAAGGCAAGCTTCAAAACATTTACAGTCCATTTTGCAAACATCACCACCATCTCCGAGTCTAGGTAGAGAAGAAATAAAGCCAAACCAGAGCCCAGTAAAGCACAACCGAGACACAGCAAAAAAAAAAAAGAAGCCTAGAATTTTAAGAAGCAAAAAACAAATAGTAATCAAAACAACGACTAAATGGAGCCTAATATATGGAAAAAAATTCTATGCAAAGATTATACATATAAAGAAAAAAGATAGGAAATTAAAGTTACAATTTAATACCTTTAATCCTTTATTGAGGAAAAATTTCAGACAAGCTTGGGACGAAATCCGGACTAGCGCGCTCGACAACAATCACAAAATCCAGATTTGAGCAAGGCTCTCTCCCCGACTCAAAAGAACAATCCATCAGTCTAAATTTGCTAAATGTTAAGCCAGCCAAGACATATACTCAATCTGCTAAGCTTCAATACCATTTTTGCTGCGTATTTTCAATGCTAGAACATAACACACACTTGTGCAACTGTTTTTCCGCAATTTTAAATCTACTTCCACTGCTATTTCCACCTAAAGCACCCCTGCCTCGGCCTCCACATGCATTCTTAGCACCATCATCTATCTAGCCCACGCCCAACACCTTTGGGTTGCCTTCCACCACAACCATCTTCGATGCCTCCACCCCTGCCATGGCCTACACCAAGAGGCCTCCTATTTGAAAAGGTCAGAAAAATCAAACTAGGTTCAGAACTCCAGTTTCAAATGAATAATTCAGAGACAGGGAAGAGAAAAGGATTCAATGGATGCATCTGTGTCGAACCTAACTGAAGGAACCAATGGGACAAGGATGGGACCCAGATTAGGGAACATATTAGAGAGTTGTACGGCTTGTGTTTTTACGTAATTGACGCTGCTAGGGATTTGCAACCTGGGCAAGGTTGAATCGAAGGTTTAGAGGGGTGGCACCATCAAATTCCCTTTTGGAAAAGAAACTACTAAGCAATTACCAAGATCTATTGGATTTGAACCCAATTGAATTATCAGAGCCAAAGGAGTACAAGAGTCGAGCTATAATAATATGCAACTTGGAAGCAACTAAGATCATTCAGTACAAATTCCCCTCCAAGGATAGATGAAGCCAGAGATATAAACCTAAATCCAACCAATATCATATTACTACAAAGTACAAACAAATCACAGTAAAGATACCTTAATTTAGATGTGATTTACCAAGAAGAACCTAAGCAATACTTCAACTGGGGAATATACCGATTGATACCATTTTGGATAGGAATTTCTCCAGCATACCCATGCTAGAACTTAGTTTTCCTATAGTATACTTATTCTTGTAATCTAGGAAACTTATTATTCATAGCACTTACAAGAGCTTCCAGCAAAGAATAAATGTAGAAAGGTTATTTATTTTGGAATTGAAAATTTTAAACCTTATAATAAAAAGCTAGTAAATCATGATGATAGAAGTCAGTGTTTGAAAATGAAAAAAGAAACATACTTATAAAGTACTTAGACATGACTTATAGCAGAAAGAACTAAGCCATCGATGTAGGTGCAAAGTATAAATGAAAAAGAAACTAGCCTGCCATAATACTTCTACAAAAGGAAAATCACATTTTGAAACATAATAATCCATCAACCCTTATTTGCATAATAAGAACTTTCCCAATTCTGAAATGATACATGAAGATAGATACGCTCCAAAAAGAAAATTAGATAACATGAAATGAAGAATGATTTTGAGAGAAAGCGATTCTACAGAAGAATAAAAATGAAAATAACTTACATAGATTGTGCGTTTGAAATCTCATAGCATGCACTTTTGTTAATTCGATCTGTCAAACACAAGAATATCACAAACTTATTTCCTAAAAGAAGGAAACAATAATATTCTGTAGGCAAGCTGCAAATGTAAGAATTGGTAAGAAATTAAACACATTTTTCATAGAATTTCCTTTACAATTTCTTAATTTCATTGCCTCCAATTCCTTGAACAATTGATGGCATCAGGAACAATCTACCAGGTCAATTTTTTCTCTCATCCAAGAATTAAGCACAGCCTTCGCATATCAGCCAAAGACATTGTCAGTCACTAAGCACAAGTTGGCAATAGTTATAGAAGAATAGGCTCACACATGAGATAGTGAAATACCTTGTGGATGCATCCATTTAGCTTTAACAAGCCACCTCCGCAACCCAGTAGTAGGGCAGCAACAAACATCTCCGGCTCCCAAATCTCATTCATGAAAAGTTACGGCTCTCTTATACTAACGGAACAAAAATGTACATCGAAAAATTATGCGAATGAATACTTGAACAGAATAATAATAATAATAATGGCACAATTAACATACAGCAGATGGTAAGAGGAAAAATTAAACTACTTCAATGGCCCAAAGATAAGAAAAAGTCATGGTTTTTCAAGGCTGTAGCCAGTTCTCAACTGTTGGCACAAAACTCCAACCTTCCCTGTATGGTTCATTATGAAAAGAAAAATTTATGGAACCTAATTCAATTTAAAGAAAATGATTTAAAAATGAGTAGATCTAAGCAAACAGAGAAAATATGAGAAAAAAATGATCTTCTATATTTGTATGATAAATGCTTGACCTTAGATTAATCCTGCTAATAACCAGAAAAGAACAGAAAATTTACCTCGAAATTTTAAACCCTAAACCAGTTCTCAAATTCAGCTTGTGTGCTGCTAAAATCACCATTGGGGCATTACAAGTAAAACGCATTCAAATAATCTCTCAAACGAAAGCAGCAGCATTCCTACCAACTTGCATGGACCAAAGACCACAGCCACAGTCCCAAAAAGCTTCCATGGGCTACCGTCTAAAGTTCACTGGCAACTATTTTAGGAACTTAAAGAATCCTCAGGCCATTATAACTTTTCAGCCAATTTTACCAATTCAACAATTCCATCTTCTTTTTAAACCAGCTCCTCAATTGAGAATGTAAAGTTTTTCTAGTAAATAGTTGACACTGCAATTGAAAGGTTTCTTTTGCATATAAGAGTCCCTAGTAGAAAAAAAGGCCCATTAGAAAAGAAAACATAGTACCAACATGATATAAGAAGAGATAAATACATACACGCATTAACATATATGTAAAATAACCTAACAAAGAGCAGCCTTCAAGAAAACAAATAATATGAATAAATTTAAATAACTTTTAGCAACGATAAGATCTATAAAAGTTTATATAGAATTTGATGATAAGTCAACAATTCATGATCTTTCCACTGCATATTTTCTTCTTAGTTCCAAGGGAAAATGAATCTGAAATAGAGAACATATTCCCTTACATTTTGGATGACAGACAAAAAGTAACAAAAAAGCTGCACATCAGGGAATAGAAGTTAAATAAAACAAGATTCACTTTTAGGTAATTCTGAAATACTGGCCAAAAATCTGAATGTGAAACAATAAACTAGGAATTGCAAGCTCAATAAATTTGGAATCAACTCAAGTTTCCAATCAGCTGCAGTAGGAAAGAAAAAAAAATGATAAAACAAAAGGCATGTGACTAAATTGTTACATTAAAAGTGAAGCATGCTTGGAAAAACTAAAATAACAAGTGAATGACTATGACACAATATAAATGGCCACTATCAGCACGCTATTGAAAACTTATGGCATTTGGAACAGAACGTGTATCCTCCGCTTTCCAAGTAAAACCTATCTTATCATTAGAATACAAACCCTAATAAACCTTTTTTAAACAGTGACTCAACAAAATAAACACTTCCCTTAAAATGCGTAAAAGATAGAAAACTTTCACCACAATGCTCTGCTAAGTTCATGAACAATAACTGATTTACTGGATAAACACAGAGTGCATGACTAAGCGGGCCCCCATTCCCAAAGGTTAGCTAGGCATTTCCCAAGTTGCATGTTGTTCAGTTTGTACATTCTAATTATCAGTTTCATATAATATTGTGTAATAGTGTAACCCTACAGAAAAGAATGTAAGAAAGAAACAACATAAGTAAGCTCAAAGAGATATTCCGAACTCTAGGCAGATAGGTTCTCATGAATAACAGACAATGCCAATCATATCAATAAACACACCTTTATTGATAGCAAATCAAATATATTACACAGCAGTGGCAAAGTTTTCATAGACCTCATCATCCATAAAGCAAATATCAGGAATGAATATGCTCAACCACAGTTCTAAGGCAGCTCAGATATCTTGATAAACTTGTTGTTTATGATGAAAACTCAGTATAAGCAGTCAGTAACAATTGAAATTTATTGCTAATCTTCACAAGAAAGTAAATACATAGTGCATGTAAGCAATAAGCTGCAGTTGATTCATGGCAGGCAGCAATTCCAGAGGTACTCGTTTCGCCACAAAAGTTTTTCTATTGCTAATCTTCACAAGAAAGTATCTGCGAAGCCTAAAAGGCTAAAACATCACTAAAAACTAATTAGATAAATCTAAAGACTGCATTCATACAAAAATACCTCTGAGTTTGGTTCAGCCTCCTAGGTACATACATGGTACGTGTAAGCAATAAGCAGCAGTTGATTGATGGCAGGCTGCAATTCCAGGGGTATGTGTTTCACCACAGAAGTTTTTTCTACTTAAAAAGTATTTCAGCTTAGTCATTAATTCAACTCCAAAAAGAAGCAAAAAGATCACAGCTAAGGTTGTATCTACAACAAAGAAAATAAACGAGTTAGCCATGCATAAACATCACCTTACCACAATAGATACAGCTTCAGACAAGCACCAAATACAATCCTCCAGAGCATCAATCCCTTTCGACCTTACTACTCTGAAAGTTGGAGGTAATAATAGAGACAGAGATAATGACAAGATAAAATGCCTACAACCATATCTCAGGACTGCAAGAGAGAAGATGCCTAACGAGGTATGACAACATTTATACTTCTAATTAGCAAGTATTAACCTTTCAGTTCCTTCAAATCTAGCAACTAAAGCCAGGTATTACATGCTTTACCAAAAAAAAAAAATTAGCATATATTCAAACAGATTATAAATTCACTTGCCCGAAATCTAAAATGGAAAAAAAGTTTAAATCTCTAATCTCTGCTATTTTACTAACACGTTTAAAAATTAACTTTGTAAAAGAAAATGGAAGAATCAGTAAATTTACCAGTACAGGGTTTCAGAGGGGATGATGTGCTGAAAAAGTACCAAAATTCGAATGGAAATTTCCTTTTTCTATCAGATAAATTAAAGAAACGAAAGGAAAGTGTTAAAACTTAACAAGACAGTGCTCAAGAGTACAGAGACTTTTTATAGCATGGAAGATCCCATCAAGTCGTTCATAAATCTGCAACTAAGGTTTAAAAAAGGAATTGAAGGTTTATTAATTATTAATTTATTATAAGAAGGTTAAAGAAAAGAGGAAAATGAAGAAGAAGAGAATTGACAAAGAGAAACAGTTCTTTGAGGTGCTTGTTGGGAATGAACATCTTGGGAGAGAACCACCAAAGAAAAGTTTAGAATTTTTTTGTTATTTATGGTAGAAGATTGAAGCCTAGAAAGTAGAAAAGGTAAGTAACAGGAATGAAAAAGGAAAAAATTTATGGAAAACAAGAAAGATAAGAACGAAGAAAACCGTACAGATTTGGTGGGTTTTTTGGTAAGGATTTGGACCAAAAAGAAATTTTTGAGGCTAAATACAAAACTTTTCTGCATAAGTACTGAACAACATTTCAACTGAAACTGAATAACTTCAACAATTCTAGTGCAGCACCAACTGTTTTAATTTGAGAGAGGGAAAACAATGAGTAATGTCTTCAACGTACATAAAACAATGAGGTCTTTCATTCTTAGACAACAACAATGTAGCCAGAAAAATAAGAGAGAAGACGACAAGAAAAGACGAGAAAATTGCAAAAAATTTCTGGCACTGGTTAAGGCTTCGATGCTCATGGAATACTCTAAACCGCTGCTGAGATTTTTAACATTAAACGACCCGTCAAATTGCTCATAAATTTTGCAGATTAAGATTTAAAAGATTAAGGTTTAGGATTACAGAAAAACAAATAAACAGAAGGGAAAAATAAAGAAGAAGAGAGTCGAGAGAGAAACAGTAAGTGCTTCACGGTGCTTGCTGAGATCTTGAAAGAGAGGAGAGTCGAAAGAAAAAAGGTGAATGCCTCACGGTGATTTGTTGAGATCTTGGAAGAGAATCCCATCACTGACGGTAGGAGAGACAGTGGAGAAAATAACTAAACTAGAAACAATAGGAGAGAGCGAAAATAAGAGAGGAAGAAAGGAAAGAAAATAAAAGCGTTAAGAAGTGAGACTTAATGGGATATTTATGGTGATAACAATCAATCTCACGGGCCATTTATAAAACCAATAGTGTGGTGGGCCATAAGCCCGAAACAAAAAGATTAGTTTAATTAAATAACTGTAAAAAAAAATTTTAACAAAAAAATATTATAATTAAATAATTAAGTCATATAATACAATCAGATAAAAAATAGTTAATAAAATAAATAATAAGATCCGAAAATAACTCTTAAAATTTATCTGTTTTATACTGCAAAAATTAAAATCGTTTAATAAGGAATCTCATAAGTTAAGAAAATAAATGTAAACAAACATCACTCAACAAAAGGGCATCTAATTCTTTACCATTATCAAAAAGAAAACATCTCATGTTCAGAAGGAGACATGGTTTCCAGGTTCATGAATTAAACCAAAAAAAAAAAAAAAAGGATAGAACAATTGTAAAGAAAGATAACATGTAATTAAACAAAAAATGACACAAAAATCACAGAATTATCATAAACAACAAAGAACGGAAAAGATGAAAACAAATAAATGAAAAACCTTAAAAAGAATTAAAAAATTGAAAGTTGTGAAGTTGAATTAAAAAAAAAAAACAAAGAAAAGAAGGAAAAATTTTCACTCACCTTCTCTTTCCCTTTCTCAGTCCAGAATCGCTTGTTTTTTTTGCTTCTCTCGCCGAATATCTACCTTCAGAGCTGATTCTTGCTTGTAAAAGATAATTAGAAACGAGAAAACAAAGATTAAACTTCGTTTTTCTGGAGAATAAAATGGGCGCGTAGTAGACGAGAAAACTTTGATAAAAGACGTCAAAATTTTGGGGAAAGCTTCAAAATTTAGAAGACCAGAGTGACGTTAAAAATTGGCATCAAAAGAATTAAAGAGGAAAGATGAATATAATAACGCAAAATAAAGCGGTTAAACATCAAATTATACCATTTAAAAAATAAAAAATTGTTGATTTTATGATAGTAATCCTTATAGGTTTAATTTAGTATATAACCTTCTACAGAAAATGGGTCTAAAACATAGGCCCATCACAGCTCAAATTTTTAAAACGTTAAGAAAGTCCAACCATGCCGTGGGCTTACACTTTTGTTATTTTAAAAAGAGTTAAAGCTCAAGGGCTAATGAAATGGTAATTTCAAAAAATTTTACCATGAAAATTTAAAATATTTTATTTAGGAAAAAAATATCTTGTAAATATACAACTTTAAATGATCAATTTGGTGTTTTAAATATTTTCATTACTCCTCATTAATTAAAGAAATATAATAAATATACAAAGCAAATTAGTTTTCTTGAAATTAGACCTCACATTTTTTGCACAACCTGTAAATTAAACAAGAATAACCATTGATCAATATATATGATTATTGACTAAGAAGCAAGTTAATGTACCTACAGCACAAGCAAATAAACAGTGGAAGGAAATACAGGAAATATATATTGGACAGTTGAAAAAAATATTACAGAAAAA
>JBBYHM010365834.1:7742-19313 GCA_038381775.1 Adansonia rubrostipa | reverse complement strand
TTATCAATTTATTTCATATCGGAAGAAATCTGATTGCATGCATAAGTCTCATCAATTTATTTCATATCAGAAGAAATATGATTCCCATATAATAGTCTAATCAATTTATTTCATATCAGAAAAAAATCTAATCATTTTGTATTAGTCTTATCAACTTGTTTTATTTTAAAAAAAATTTAATTTTCATACATTAGTCACATACTTTCGAATATAAATAAAAATTAAAAATTAGTCATGTACTTTTGAATATAAATAAAACTTAAAATATAAACTTTGAGTCGTAATAAGAAATCACCGTATCATATGACGATTTCTGAAAAAAAACAAAAATTGAAAAAAAAAATGCATGGTGGGAAATCGCCATATGATTTGGCGATTTCCCAACTGTATGTTGGAAAATCGCCATGCGATATGACGATTTCTCAATTGTTCTTACCTCCGGTAACCGGAATTGCAATTCGAATTGCAATTATTTCAATTTAATTGAGAAATCGTCACTTGATTTGGTGATTTCTCAACAAAATTGAGAAATCGTCATTCAAATGATGATTTCTCAATTAAATTAAATAATTAACTTATTTCTATAAATATTTTAATTTTAACTTATTTTTATAAATAAAAAATATATATATTATTTACGTAAAAAAATTAAATGTTGATCTTTAAAGTTTAAATTTAATTAGTATTATATTTTGAAATTAATTGTAAGTGTCAATAAATGAATAAAGTAAATAAACTGTGTTAAATTCTTGATGTTTGCTATTATTACTTTTAATTAAAATCTCAGCTGCTTTTCGGTGACTAATCAAATCATCCTTAAATGACGACGAATCATGATTGCATTTGGACCATATACATATACATATATATATATATATATATATAATTAATGGATAAGTTTCGGTCTGGTTTGGCATAGTGACATGGCAGCTGCATATTTCATTTTCGAAATGACATCATCAATTAATTAATATCTTTTCCACTGTTCTCTTACATAATTTGCAACTTGCTGCTTGTGACTATTTCAAGACCCCATATTTAAGTTGCTGAAAAATATCATGTGAAATTCATGAGTCGTTGCCTTTACAAATAAAATAAAATATGGAATTAATAAAAAAAAATGAATGGAGAAATTTAACATGCATCCAATATTAATTATATGTAAAGCTTTCGGTCTAATTTGGTGTCATTTTGTGACACTAATTAAGTTAAAAATTGACAAAAAAAAGAAAAAGTTTTATAACATATTAAAAATTTAAAGATATAAATGTTTATCTATTAAAAAATATTTTTTTATTTTTCAAAATAATTTTTATTTATTTTTTTATCAGTTAATATAGTGGATGTGTTATAACTATATATATATATATATTATTAGAGGACATTGTCAGAGCAAATTATTGGAAAATGGATAAACATTTGTAACGAGGATGGAGATAGGGAAAAGTCAAAATTCATTGCAACCAAATTTACACTTTACATATTTCGTAAGGCATAGAATTTGCGGCCATATATTAAATTGTAAGCAGTAGAGGTTGCTGAATTTTGACCGGATTCATATATTGGCTTTCAAATTATGCAAAGGAAAATGTTCATTAGCGTCTAATTACACCAGTAAGATGAGATATAAAGAAATGGTAATAGTTTTCTTAAATTTAATAAAAATAATTTATAAAATAAAATTAAATAATCTTTAACTGATATCAATTTATACCAAACGAACCATTATATAAACTCAGGTATTATAATGATAATCCTTGCACATTTTATTATAAGTCAATCAAGCTAGCCTTTCATCTTTAGTTTTTGGTAAATTGATTAATTTGAACATCTGTCATCATCTCAAAATAATGAACGGTTTAATGGTCAATTTTAAAAAGTATATCATCTATAGTAATTATACTATAATTTTAACATTCAATATTATATATGGTATATAAAAAAATTTATATGAAGCGCATATTTATAAGTGATAGATCCTTACATAATTTTTTATTGTGATTGGGTAATTGTAGGATTATAGGTGAAATGCTCTCCAATTCTTGAATACGAAATGTAACGTAATTGTCAACATATATGATAAATACTTATTTTAATATAAATTAAGAAAATAAAAACTTATTTAGATACAATAAAAAATAGATATTTATTCGAGAAAAATGAAATTATTTGTAAACTATTTTAGTATTTTAGCCATTAATTAAGGATGAAAGAGTATTTTGTGGTCGAATTTCCAACTTTAGTATTAATAATGAGATTAACGGTTTCAAAGATTATGAGCAAAGGAAACATGAATTTTACTTTTGTTCATTCAATATAAATATAATGGTGATAAATTAATTATTATGATAGATAGAATAACAATAGTGTAATTTTTAGCCAACAGCTTATAGCTCAACAAATTTCACCAATTAGAGAACTACTTTACATTTTCCTATCTATTATTGTGACAAATATTGTTGCCTCTGCATACATATATATATATATATATATATATACTCTGAAAATATTTTTATTATTATATAATGATCAAATAAAATAATATGTCTTTCGAATTTAAATATAAAAATAAAATGTTGAAATATGAAAGTATTTTAATGATATAATTTAAAATTAATTAAAATAATATTGATAATAATATTTTTATATTAAACATAATAATTAATAATTTATTTAATAATTTTTAATATTTTAAGATAATACAATATTCGATATAGTAATCTTAATGTATTTTTTTCTTTTGAAGCAATCATTTTGCGCCGCCATGTTCTCTTCGTATTATTATTATTATTTTCACAAATTCTGAAAAATAATAACCACATGTTATTTGTACATATTAATTTCTCTTTTCCACTTAAAAAAAATTAAATACCCCAATAATTAAAAGTCGTAGTACTTTTAATTTTAAAATGCCAAATGGGATTTTTTTTCTTCATTTTTATATTTGTGAAATGGGATTTTTGTTGTGTTATAGCGTAATGTTGACCTTTTGGATCTCTTCCCAATTTTGTATAAAGTCAAAAAGATTCACATCGCACACATGGAAATTGTACACCTCATAAAAAATTTATCTGTCAAAAATTAACATAAAAGGTGAATTTTTATATATATAAATTATTGAATTAAGATATTAAACGATAAAAATAAATTAAAAAATGATACATATTTTTTATAATATTATAAAAAATAAAAAATAAACTATTTAATAATTTTTTATTTTATTTATAAAATTAAAAAATTTCACATAAATATATTGTCTGATTAAATAATCAATGCTATGGACTAATTAACTATCCACTAATTAAGACTAGTTATCAATCGGGCAATTGCCTTATATGCTTATTATTATTAGCGATTTGAATTTGTCACATGGCTAAAGGTTATATATATATATATATATATATATGTGTGTGTAAAGGATTCAATTAATTTTAACACATTTTTATAATGTTTTGCATAATTAATACTTTACATAAAGTTTCGATTGATAAATATGTATATCTTGTTGATCTAGAATATTAGTTACATATTTAACTGTTAAATTTTTTACATCAAACAAATACTTATATATTTTTAATTTAATTAAAATTTGATGTGCATAATTTACGTAAATAGAGCATAAAATATAACGATCAAATTAAATAAATATAAATCATATAAAAAATAACGAAAACGTATATATTAAATGCTTGTTTGACCCAGCTTTTTTTTTTTGTTTAAAACTTATTATGAAACTCTTATGAAAATAAAAGCTTTAAAAATTAAGTTAGAGTAACTTTTTTTTATAAGTTTTTTTTTTCTTTTTTTAAATATTAAGTTATACTATGAGGACATTTTTGAAACAAAATTAAAAATTTTATAAAAGGCTAACTTATTTTTTAAAAGCTACTATTTTTAGCTTTTTTTTTAGTTTTTTTTTTCTCTATTTCGTTCATTAAAAATAAGCTATATTTTAAGAGCATTTTAAAAAGCCTATTTAGTTTGATTTTTACTTTTAAAGAACTTTTAAGAAAACAAAAGAATATTTAAGTCAAATAGATACTAAATTAATTTTACACAAATATAAATAAATTCATCGCATAAATATATATTCCCATGCTCATGATCATTTGACAACAGAAAAAAAAAATGTAGCCTAGCAATTTTACATGAAAGGAGGTTGAATTAAAAACCTTTTACTACTCACTCTGGGGTTGGTAAAACCATCCATGAAAATCATTACTTTATTTTACATTTTAACACCAAACGCAAATAATCCATTCTCATAAGTCATTATTACAATTATACTATATATATATATATATATATATATATTTAATTTGACTAAAATTTTCAACTTATTCATACTGCCTCAAAAATGTAGATTTTGTTCTACCGACAAGTAATACAACAATTCTCATAAAAACTGTTAAATAACTCATCAAGATTATTTTCCAACAAATTGTTTGTTTAGATAAAAATTTAAGCGAGTAATATTCACTTAAATTTAGAGATAAATCACCCATTTTGGTTCATCTTCAATTGGGAATGTAATAGCAAAAATTTAATGATTCGACATTTGGGTTTAATAAATAGAAACCAACCCAAGCTCATAAGAAACAAATTATAGTGAATAATATCCGTAGATATATAGTTTAAAGTCAAAACATTAATTAGCATAAAGAAAATTAATTCATAACTATAGTACGAGATTAAAACAACAAAACATATCTTAGGTCATATACTTTTTTTTAGTACAAAAGATATTGCGTCTAAAAATAAGAAAATATTTGCAAATGCGGACATTCTAACTTAAATTTATTTGAAATCTCATTTAAAAGGTGACTGTATGAACCAATCGGACTAGACCCTATGTTTCTCTAGGATCAAATACTTATTGCTAGCAATCCACACCTAAATGGAGAAATCTCCATTACTTATGCTTAAATTATGCAGTTCCTAGAATTTTAAACTGGTTTTCTATTTGGAAATTGAAATGCCCATACCGTATGGCTTCCTGCAGGAGAATATTTAATACACATACGTGAAGTAGTGTAAGAGATATGCATGAATGAGTTAAAAGCCAATCTTCACTCATTGCAAGGTTATTGTTCTGAGTCAGAGAGGATTTGGTTTAGCTCTGAATCATTCACTCTCTAATTTAAGATTTCTTTCGGGTGCCTTAAATCTTGGGTTTTTTTTCCCTGAATTGCAAAATAATGCCTTACTGTTTGGGGTGGCATGGTCTATTGATTTTTTCCTTCATGATCATTGGGTTATCTGGAATTGGAGAAAAAGCCTTATGTTTGACAATGCTTTTTAGTTGCAGCCTATCTTACTTAGACTTACTTGCATAGGGTGTCTGGCTTAAGCAAGTTATTTATAGTTTTGCTTAAGTTGCAGCCTGAATAGGTTTAGATGTAACATTTACTTCCCTTTCAGTTTAGCCCCTTGAAAGATTCAATTAAGCCCTTCTTTATTTTTTAGTTGCAATCAATTAAGTTTTATTTAATTGAAATCTTGATTTTAATTTGAACACTATCACTTATTACGTATGATTTATTAAGTTTTCAATATGTTGATAATAAATATAAATTATAATTTAAGATAATTACATTTATAATCATTTATAGCAATGGATCATGAACATCCAAAGACTAGAGAGTCGAGGTAATCTTGACATAACCTTTCGTTGTTTAGTTTGTTAATATAATTCAATCTTTTCATTAAATATTCTAAAATAATCATGAGTATGATATAGTGTCTACTGATTATATTCTTTCATGTTTGTTCTTATAAGTTAATTTTTTGAATTTTAGAATGTTCTCAACATTTTAAATTCATCTTAATTCAACCAAAAGCTTTATTGAGTTAACCTACACCAAAAATAATTGAGATATATCTCTTTATTATCGCTTGAGGTAATGAATCCTCTATAAACTATTCATTTACCTATGTATGCATCAAATCATATACAAAGCACTCGTTTTAAGCATCTTTTATTAGAATACCATAGAGATGAAATCAAAGTATGATAACTTATATACAAAGCGAATGTTATCATTTGCATGATTGAGACATGAGAACACTTTCATAAACCCTTGAGTGAGATGCCAAATGGAGTTCCCACAGCGCGCTCAATGTTGAACTTGTTTTCACAATAAAGATTTTTATGTTTGTCTCAAATATCCCTATAATTTAACCTATAAGATTGATTGTTTACTTCATAAATTAAGAAATTTACTATGTGCTAGTCTTTGCAGTCAATTAAGGAACTTAAGGATGTTTTGATATATAAAGATCTCATAATTATAATCCTCTATAATTTCATGGTAAGGCATATTCATTCCTTGGACTTCATGCGATTAGTACGGAATAACTTTTTATTTCTATACTAGCAATGAAGGAAACCTCTCATCAATTTGATTGATTTTAAGACATACCAACACAGAGTTGGATGGTCCAATATTTCTCACGACAGAACTTTGAGCCATGTATATGTTCATTAAGTTATGTTGGGATAGATACTTTCGTTCAATAATTTCAGAATCTGATTCGAGGGTGGCAATTTGAAAATTCAAAAGACTTCTCATTTTGACTTTCATTCTAGTGTAAGCAAAGCTTGCCAACAGTGTATTCAAAGAAATTAGATTTTGTCAAATTCATCAATGTTCATCGGACAACTAACTGTTGGGTGGATTGGATGGTTTCGTATGTGAGTCAACGAACTTTAAGCTCTTATGAAATCATGATTCACGTGCTGCTGTGAAGACTCTTATGTTTGATGATAATACTAGTGCCCGTTTTCCTCCATTAACTAGTTACCTCTTTGTAAAAATAAAATTAGAGAAAAAAAAAAAAGGATGATCGAAGATTGATCTTAAGCTAGCTAGCCATGCCCTTGGGTTCAAATTTTCAGGTAATCCTACCTTAGAACTGTAACTTAGCTAGAGCAAATGGTTAGTTTAATATTATTATTGAAAAAACTTGGGTTGAAAAAGGTTTCTATTTAAAAAATAGTGTAAAATTTGTAATTTAAAATTTTTTAAATATTTTAATATTACGATACAAAAGTAATATGGTGAATTAAAATACAAAAAAATATATTTAAAATAATAAAATTTTAAAGATATAAAAATAATAAAAATCTTTTAATTAAAAAATAAACTTTTGATTCGTAAAAATTAAAATTTTTTACCCGTTCAAAAATATATTTGTAGTGCGCTAACTTTCTGTCAATAATATTAAACGGACCTACTAATTGAGAGACCCTATTAATTAGTTTAGTTGAGTCTAAGATAATGAATATGCCTTTTTGGCTATGGATTGCATGAGAAATGTATATATGGAGGTTATTTCCAGGAAAAAAAACAATCAAAAGTCAAGGAGTCACATGGATTATGGGTACAGATTGGTAAATCATATGTTCATGGTCGTCGTTCATTTATAGAAATCTAAGGTTGTCTTGGAATCTTAGATCAAAGTCAATTACTGTAAAACACATTATTTTAAGGTTAAATATTTTAAAATATCTTTTTTTTTTCTTTCTTGTAGGCAGAGTTTGCTTTATGGATACGTTATTACATTTATGGCTAACCGTTAACTGATAACCTAAATTAAGAGTATATGTTACTAGGTTAATTTTTTTATCTACTCATCATAAAATTTTAAAAATTAAAACATTTCAATAATTATTTTAAAAAAAATAAAAAATAATTTTTAAAAATTTTAGAGGTAAAAAATCATTTATAATAATTATTCTCTATGTCTCTAAAAAATTTTAGATACAACATTAATCCCTAAAATTGTTAAATTAGGGATAACATTCATACCCAATACTATTAAATTAAAAATAGAGAGAACGTTTTTATTTATTTTCTTTTTATCTCATCCTTAACAATCTCTTATTTTATAGTGACTTATTATGTGATGGCTAGGTTAAAATATATTATGAATCTTATTTATATTTAAATGATTTCACAAAAATTATTAACGAAAAGAAAAATAGAGGTAGCCCGTAAATATAAAAAAGAAAATAAATCAAAAATGATTTTTACAAAAAAAAAAATAATAATTCATACACTTTTCAAAAACATATAATAAGAATTAAAGGGTATTTTAAAGATTTAAAATCATATGATAGAATTTTTTAAATTGTTAAAAAATTTATATATATTTTTAAGAATTAATTTTTTTAAAAATGTATATAGCATTTTCGTCAGAAACTTATTTCATGAAATAGTGCTTTGACCTGCTTTATTTATTAAATATCAACTTTAACCCGAAGGCCTCTTAACAGAGGAGATCATTAATCCTATACTCTCCATTGACCTCTTCACAAGGTATTATATGCCACCAGATCTTATATCATACTGAAATTTCCCATTAAGGTTTTTCTTTTTTGGGAAAAAAAAAAGAGAAGGAAAAAAAAATACACTTTTTGTTACTTTTATCAAATAGAATTGTACTTTGAAATGAAATACTTGTATGCTACTTTTTTAATACGCCAATAGGAAAATATTTAATTTAATTATAAAAATTACATTAATTATGCTTATTATATATTTTTACTAAATGTTTATCTAATTAAAAAAATTTCAGTTTCATAGTTTTGATGATATAATATATATGCATATACATATATATTGAAGAAAGAAGGATTAATTAATTCAAAGGAAATGTATACGTATATCATTTAAGCTATGTTTTTTAAGTGTTAACATATTTATAACCAAAAAAAAAATGTGAGAATTATATGGAAGTTTCACTAATAAAATTTTTGTAGTCTTAACTCTAACCATATGAATTAGTATAAATAATCCCCAAAACTGATTAATTATATATGTGTTTTTTTTTTTTAATTTCAGTTTAAACTTTGAGTTTTACTAACCTTAAACAATATATTTAAAGATTTAGATTTTAACCTGTAGGGTAAATAATATGACTTTTCGGTTAGTTGAAATAATAAAGTCTCGTCAATGTTCTGAGGACACATTGATCCCACTTGATTTTGAAAGATATAAAGAGTTTATTTTTTCAAAGGCCGCCATTGCTGACCACCGACCCCATCAAACTCTCAAAGAAAAACAAATATGGACTTTCTCCAAGTCAATCTATCAATCCCCTCCCCCCACTTGGATCTGCTATATAAACATAACCGTTACGATCTTGTTTTGTTTTTCTCTTGTAAATCCTCTCTGTTTCATGTTTTGATTCATCATTTGTAGTAATGGGCAATTCGATATCTCCATCATGTTTCCAACCAAATCCTAAATCTTTGGTGAAGCTCATCTTCTGGGAAGGAAATACAAGAACCCTGACCGGAAAACACGTCGCCGGCGAGGTCATGTTCGAGTTTCCAGACAGGATGGTTTGCCATGCAGACTCGTTCTTCATTGGTCACCCCATCCCAGCTTTAGCCCTAGACGATGACCTCATGCCTGGCCAAACTTATTTCGTTCTTCCCCTCGATCGCTTCGCATGCAATGTCTTGTCTGCATCTTCCCTCGCTGCCTTAAGCTCCAGCCCTAAACCTGCGCCGATCAACTTTGGGGACTGCCCTTTTGAGTATGTCAAAGGTTCCAATGGTAGGGTTTTGATCAAGGTTGTGCCTGAGTTTATAACAAGGTTGATCCATGGAAGCAAAGAACAAAGAGTCGAGAGTCCCGCAAATAGCTTCCTTTGCAGCACGCCGGAGTTGAAGAAGCATTACGAGATGCTTGTTGGGTCTAAAGAACAAGTTTGGTCGCCTAAACTTGAGACGATTTCAGAGTACAAGATCAGGTTTTCACCTTGCAGATTCATAGGGTTGGAGTGGAAACAAAAGGAGAAGCAAATACAGTAATTTATTATAATTAATTTATATATATATATATATGTATCATTTGCCTAACAGATATAGATGTTTCCATTAAAGGTAAAAGGAGATATTTGAGATAATTTTTCCTTTTAACTAAATGAATTCCACTCGTTGTATAAACATGATCATAGCATTAATTTGTTTGAAAATTTTGTGCCCTTTTACCTGTTAATTTAATTCGCTTGTAGTTGTTTCATTAAATTCTTCAATCAACCTATTTGTTGATTTCTTTTCCTTTTTTCTTTTTTACGAAAAGAAAGTTAGATAGGAAAAAAATTGTTAGCGTTGAAAATTGAACTTCGATCTATTAAATATCAACTTATAAAACAGATTAGATAATCAATTAAGTTAATCTTAATTCATATATGTTTTTCGATTTACTTCTAATTAACAACAAGTTGTATAGATACGTACATACGTACGAACAGATGGAATTTGAGCGGAAATTATATGAATTGGCCAAAGGAGAAGCCAGATAGAAGTTACATATCTTTGTTTTAATTATCTGCCAAATTTAAGCAAATGAGAAACCTCTGGCTGTGAAATTATACGAATC
The DNA here is from genome assembly GCA_038381775.1 of Adansonia rubrostipa. Classification (NCBI taxonomy): domain Eukaryota; kingdom Viridiplantae; phylum Streptophyta; class Magnoliopsida; order Malvales; family Malvaceae; genus Adansonia; species Adansonia rubrostipa. Next base: position 8,919 of record JBBYHM010365834.1, on the reverse strand, counting down.
GGCCATACAAAAGCCAGATGGAAGTTACATATCTTTGTTTTCATTACTGGGGTTTATAGCAAGTTCTACTAATGCGCTTATTCATATAATATCTATACATAGCTTAAGAAAAACCTAAATCAAAAATCTATGACAAATAATCTGTCCAAATTTAAGCAATGAAAAACTTCTAATTGGGAAATTAATGAGATTTCATGAAGTGGATTAGATTGTTATAGACATTTGTATTAACATTAAGAAGCAAACTAGAGGGGAACAAGAAAAGGGAATCATATAAACAAACACTAGTAATTGTATATGCGAGAGATCAATTACCACTGCCAAATAAGAGAACCATAAAAAAGAAGTCCTCTTTATTTTTTATTTAACAGTATTGGAGAAGAATATCATTTCTATCTAACAATATGCGGATGGATGTCATCTCCAAAATATTTTCAAACATAATTTAAGAAGATGATTATTATGAATGATTTTTTTGTTTGGAAAACTTTTAGAGACGATTTTTAATTTTTTGAGACAATTATTGATAGTCTTCAATTCTTCTAAATTTCATAGCATTTAATTTATGCAATGAAATGATATGTTCTTCATTTATATCGAGTTTGTACTAGTGATGAATTTTTTTTTTTAATTTCATAAGCAAACTTAGAGATTGTCACATATCTCATTTTCTTCGGAGCATATCACATACAATAATTATACTAAAATTAACCAATCAATATTCAATATTATATAAGTTCATAAAAAAATTATGTAAAACCTATACTTATAAGTAGTAAATCCCTGCATTATTCTTAATTATGATTAAACAATTGTAGTATTATAATAAAAAAAATTACAAATAAAATACTTTTATTTTTCTTTAAATATATTACAAAAATTTATATTTTTTTATTAATTCTGCTTATAAAATTTTAAAAAAAAATTCATTAACAATGAGATTATTTCTCAAATAGGTGAGAATTGGAATGATACAATGCACATACAATTATTCATCTTCGATTGGGAAAAAAAGTTGTTTGTTGAAAAGTATAAATATGAAAAAAAAAAAAGTAATGAAATCCAAATAAAGACAAAGGAAACATCGATAACTAAATCAGGTCACTAGATTGTATTCAAAGTTGTTGAAGTACAAGTGTGGAAAAATTAAGGGTATGTGGGTCTGCAACACATTAAT
>JBBYHM010365823.1:5141-19315 GCA_038381775.1 Adansonia rubrostipa | reverse complement strand
TATTTGCCAATTGTAACATAAATTGTGAGATATTTTAGGGAAGGTACTCTTTTGCTTGGCAACTGGCTGGCTCCAACTTATGATCTTATGGAATATCTGTCTTATGTTGTGGTCAGTAATCAAAAACAAAAATCAATTTCTAGCCATCCAACCGAAACAGAAAAATAAATAAATAAATAAAGAGTGTTCCCCACAGCGCAAAGCGAACGTATTTGTTGTCGGGACAACACTCTAGAGGTGCCCAGTCGGCTTAAGAAATTCTCTGATTTAATTTAGATTGAATTCAGCTTTATTTAATTTAAAATTTATTATTTATAAATAATATTTTTTAAAAAAAATATATATTTAAATATAAATATTTTTATAATTTAATTTAAATTAACATATATTAATTATTAAATAATAATTCAAATGAATCGAATAAGCTCAAATTAAAATATACTACATCTAGAGCTTGGTATGAAGGAACTGAACAAGTAGCTGAACTTCTCCGCACACAAAAAGCACGATAAATCTATGTCCTCCTCCTACGCCCAATTTTCAAGTTGTCACTAAAATAAATAAATAAATAAGAAAAGATCTATATGTATTTAGATTAGTGACACCTTTTAATATTATAATTCATTTAGTTAGACTGATTGAACGGATGGATTGAATTAAAAATTTTAAGTATTAAATATGATAAATATTTTATAAAAAATATATATTTAATTAAATGATATAATTTATAATATATAAAGTAAAATATTAAAAGTTAAAATTATCACATACAATGAATTTTAAAAAATAAAAAATAAGTTTAAAATTATTTTTTTATTTTTTTCATTTTTGATCATATTTTTATTGGTTTAGTCGATTTTTTACTAATTTGAAAAATTTTTATTTTTTTATATGTACTGAAGTAGAGAGTTTTTAATTTTTAATTAAATTGATCTAATAAATTATTTTAATCTAATTTTTTTTTAGCATTGAAAATCATGAGATACAAAAACGTTTTCGAAAATAAATTTTTGTTACAAAACAAACCCTTAAAATATTTTTGCATAATTGGATAATAATTGATAATTTTAAACAAAAATAAAATATGCCAATTTGAAATCAGCAAGGAGCCAGAGACGCAGTCTTGTCTTTGGAATCAAAGAGACAATGAAAAATCTGCCACGTGTAAATTTCTCAAATGATGCGTAGTCTAAAAATTTATTTATTTATTTATAAATAAATAAATAAAAATAATTTTTAAAAATTATATATAAAAATAAAATATTATTAAAATAATAATAAATATAATTTTAAAAATTATGAGTGAAAATAAAATATTCGTATAAATTTATAAAATACTGAATTATTCTGGTAACTCAAAGCTGACAAAAATATTTGGTAACTGTAGCATAAATATTTCTATTAGCAGATATTTTAAGGTAACTTTTTTATTTTCTTTTTCTTTTTCTTTTTCCTTTTATTTTGGTTTTGGTTATTTGGCAACTGGCTGGCTCCAACTTATGATGTTGTGGAATTTCCGTCTCATATTATTGCGGCCTTTTCTCGAAGACAAAAATCAAAATCTTGCCATCTACCCAAACAGTAAAAGAGAGTGTTTCCCAATGCCCCGAGCGGAGTTCTCTGCTGTCGGGACAACACCCATAAAGCGCGACCAACCTTATATCCTACACCCAAATTTCAAGTAGTGAAACCAGCGCACTATCCAAACTTCTGACACCGGCCAATATATATATATATGTATATATATATATATATATGTATATATATATAAAATAAATATTTGATATATTTATAGTAAAATTTTTTAATTTTTAAAGTAAAATTGAAATATTATTATATGTTTTAAATATATATGTTTAAGAAAATATAAACTAAATAAATAGGATACATTGTAATATTTTTAACTTTGTTTGTAAATTTTAAAAATTTTACTATTAATATATTAACTATTCAGAAATAAATAAGAAAACATTGAAGTGGTTGTAAATCAAATGAAGATAGAAAAGGAATCAAGGAAAAAAATGAAAATATGAGTTCAATGGTTTAGTGTTTTATAAACTGGCTAAGTATTTCAAGCTATTTAATTTTTGGAGAAGTTTTACAAATATTAAAAACTTTACAAATTTCTAACCTTCTTTATGCATAAATATCTCCTGAAATTGTGTCTTTATATTGGCATTTTCTATGATGAAAATGCAAGAAAATAATTTCATTATTTTGTCAACAAAGAATACTACATTTGTGTAGCTACCATTAATGCGTGAGATATCTAGATTTAATTGATTTTCAACAAGTCATCCACCAAGTTCAATGTTTCATATTAGAAATCAAATTTTTGAATAATAATTTGATTGATTGAATCGATCAATTAAATTAAAAAAATTTAAAAATTAGATAAGATTAATTTAAAAAATCATTATAAAATAAATGATTCAACTTTTAATATAAATCTAAGATGTTGAAGGTTTAAATTATTAGATGCAATAAATTTTTTTTTTAAAAGCTTAAAGATAATTTTTTATTTATTTTTATTAGAATTTTTCAATCAATTTTTTATCGATTTGATCCCTATTTTAAAATATGTGCGGGATAGACCTGCTTATAAGCTGGGCTAAATCGGACTGTAATTGGAAAAAAAATTAAAATCTAAGACTAAACCTAAATTTAGCCTGGCTCGGTAAACCAAATTTACTATGCAAAGATAATAAAATATTAAAAATCACTTTAATTAATATTTATATATTTATATAATTATATTTAACAAAAATAATATTTTATTTAATAAACACCCGGGTGACCTAGATGAAGAAAACACAATCCCAAGCCCAACTTGGTCTGACTAGAGCGAGCTACTTAATCTTGAACAGGTCTAATACTAAACTACATAATTTTTAATTTTCAATTAAACCAATTTGATTCATTAATCTAATCTAATTTTTTTAGCATTAAAAAAACATTAGTGTTATGCCCTCGCTTCGTTCGGGTTTTTTTATTTTATAAATTTTAATTATTATTAATAAAAAATCAATTATAAATTAAATTTTATTAAATAATAAATATGTATTTAAAATTAAATATAAATTTTAATTGATTCAGAATTATCGAGCAAATCTATTACTCTAAATAGATCATTTAAAATAAAATAATTAATGATACTTTTAAATTTTTATGTTTTTAATTAATTTTAATAAAAAATTTAATTTTATTAAATAATATTTATTTAAATTTGATATTGATTTTAAATATATACATAAGTCAAAGTGTGGATCAATCACTTTATATACATCATTTTTTTAAAAAAAATCAAAATAAATAGTTTTAAGCTTTTTTCACCAGATGGCTCGAATATCAATCCTAAATTGATCTTCAAGTTAACATGCGAATTAATCATTTTAAATAAGCTTCTAAAATTAAAATAAAAATAAATAATAAAAAATTATTTTATTTTTTAGCAGATTTGGTATAAATTCTATATTGATCCGCAAGTCAATATATGAACTATCCTACAAATATATCATTTAAAATAAAATAAAAATAATTAATAAGATAAATATTTTAAATTTTGTTACCAAATGGATTAGGTACAGATATTAAATTAAGTCGTAAGTCAACTCATAGATCAACCCTTTAAATACATCATCTAAAAACTAAATAAAAAATATAAATTAATAAAATAATTTTACTATGTGTTTGTCATGTACATTTCATAAATAGACCCATAGGTCACATATAAAGCAACTTTTTTAAGTATTTCGTTTAAAAATCAAATAAAAAACCTAAATATAAAAAATTAAAATAATTAATAAAATATTTTTTTATTTTTTCACGTAGGTCGAGTATTAATTTTAAATCAACTACTAAAGTATGGTGAAGATCAATCCCTTCATAAAAAGAAAAATTAAATATAAAATACTAAATATAATTAATAAACTAATTCTAAATTGATATATAAATTACTGAAAGGACCAATGGATCAAGCATTTTAAATATATAATCAAAAAAATTAAAAATAATTAAATAAAATAAAATTTTTATCAAAAAGGTTGAATACAAATATCAAATTTGATACATAAGTTTTCCTTTAAACTAACCCCTATAAAATAGATAACATCATTTTTTTTACATATATAGTATAAATGTTAATTCTAAATTGAGACATGATACAAAAAATAATATAATTACAACACAAATATATGAACATATCAAAATTTTATATATAAATTTGTAATATTTTAAACATATAAAAAATAATATGAATACAACATATATAAAAATAGTTAAAACATAATATGAAAAATTATATGAACACTATATGAATAAACGAATACATAAAAGTATAAATAAAATAACATGAATTATTAATATATAAAAATTTATAATATTTTAAAAATAAAAAATAATATGAATACGAACGTAAATTTTTTAAGGAAGAAAACAACAAACTAAAACAAATAAAAATAAAGGTAAAAAAGTAATTATAGCCTCCTTATCGAGAATTTTAATAATTATAATTCTATTTTTGATATTATTTTTTTATTTGATCATTTTTTAATAATTATCAGTTTATTCTTTTTTTTTGAAATTCTCTCTGAATTATAAATTTAAAAATATATCTTTTAAGTCCGGACTCAAAAATTATATATAGTTTGATGCTACTTAGAAAACACCCTCTGGGATCAAATAAACTTCTACCTAAAAATTTTGCAGATACACCATTAGTTGGATATTAAATTTGTCTATTTTGTGAAAAATACTTGTGATGAATAATTTAAAAAATATAAATTTATTTTTTTTTTAATTTTGATATTCTTACTATTTGAATGATTGTGTTAAGTATATATTTTTTTCAAAAAGAAATTGCATTGATATAAAAAATTAAAATTTTTTCTTCAACTTTTATTATTAGGGATTGTTCCTTGTACAAGAGAATCAATAATTTTTCATTTTATTTTAACTTAAAATTAGCTTATTTTTCATTCATCAAATTATTTTATACGAAACGAGTCTTAGAAAAATACAAAAACATTTTCGAAAATAAAAATTTTCCCCACAAAACAAATCCTTGAAATATTTTGCGTATGGGATAATAATTGATAATTTTCTAAACAAAATAAATTAAAATACGCCAATTTGAAGTTAGCACAGGTGGCAGTGCCAGAGAGGCGGTCTGGTCTGGTCTCCCGAGTCAAGGACACAATTGAAATTCTGCCACGTGTACATGTCCTCAAAGTCATGCATGGCGTTAGCCTAAAAAAAAATATCATCTCCCCTCCTCCCTTCCCCTTATAAAAACCCAACCAAATCCAAAAATTATTTAAAGAGAAAAAAATTAATATATATATATATATATATAAAGGAATCTCTTGTCTCCTCCTGTCTTAAGCCATGAGTAAACCCCTCTGTATTTCTTGAAAGAAAATAAAAATAACCATAAATATAAGTAAATCTTAAAATTTTTGAAAAAAATTTGAATTTGTTAGTAAGAGGGAGAGAGAAAGAGAGACATGAGGATACAGTGCAACCTGTGCGAGTTGGCTGAGGCGAAGGTGATGTGCTGCGCCGACGAGGCGGCGTTGTGTTTAGCGTGCGACGAGAAAGTCCATGCTGCCAACAAGTTGGTCGGGGAGCACCAGCGTGTCCACCTCTCTGCATCGACTCAGATGCCAAAATGTGACATTTGTCAGGTACGTCCAACTAAAAAGATAGACTAAACACTTCGCGCTCTCTCTCTCTCTCTCTCTCTCTCTCTCTCTCTCTCTCTGTGTATATATATATATATATATTTGTTACATTTGCTTTAAAGGTCAAACTTTTTAAGTAAAATGTGAGGTGAAAATTAAATTTAATTTGAAATTTTTGAGTAGAGTTGAATCGAAAAAGTTTATTTAAAAAGTATAGTGAAAAAAATAAAATTTTAAAACTTTTACATGTTTTATATTGTCTTTGAAAAAGTATGTGGTGAAGGAATCTAGAATACTTGGAATTCAAGGTTTTTTTATTTTTTATTTTTTATTATTATGGTCCTAGAAGTGAGCATTCCTATCACCAGAGTCTATTTTCCTCGTGATCCATCTGCTGCTGCATTGCAAATTCTTACCCCGAAACACTAAACTTGTCGTGTACCGCAAGTATTGTAGTAGCCAGCTGCTTAATAAACCCGAAAATCTATTCACCTGACAATTCATTTGGAATTTTGATACTCTCTTGCATCTATTTGACCTAATAACGCTTTTGGCTGTTTTTGCTTTCTATCTATTAAACTTGTGCCTCTACATGTCATTTTTCTTATGTTGTCTAGTGGTGCTTCCCGACTTTCTGGGATTTATCTTAGACAGTAATCTCCTTTCTATATGAACAAGCTTCTAACCTTCTTTCTTACGGAAAAAAAGGCAACTGAGCTTCATTGTCAGGAATTACCTTTGATTCAGAAGACGCATCCTATCATTGTAGGAAAGAGACTGAGATGATGGCTTAAGCAAAACTTGTTGCATTGTTACAATTAAATTACAAATGTAGTTCATTGAAAGTTAGTATCTTGATAAGCAAGGTGTAGGATGATGTGGAGAAAGGTAGTGTTCATAGAATATTGCTGTTTTTCTTTTAATGGAAAATGATTCAGTACCTGATTTGCGGAAAAATTAATACATGGTTTAAATCTTATTGCTGTTAGCTTCAATCATATCATAGTAATTTAGATGGTTGGCAAAGAGGAAATGGCTGAAGTGTTAACTCACTTGTTTTCAAAAACTTTCTGAACATGTGCACTTCCACTTAGTAAAAATATTTTGGTAAAATGGCAGCTCATAACTAAATTCTATTTAGTAATGGCTAAAATGTCTTTCACAAGAAAGCTTTTCAAAATTATGTCATGTCAGATGTCCAGAATCCAGCTCTAGCATTTTGCTTATGTCTTTGATGAAGGGTTTCTTGGCTTGTTCACTGTCTGCCAAGCTTTTGGTCTCAACCTAAGATGTGTCATTGCTGCAAATCTTTTTCTCTTCTACTTCACATCTTTTATACAAGTCGCTGCTGTTTATAGTACCTGACTTATACGAGCTGGCTGATATTAATTTACCAAGTTATTATTGTTTAATCAGTCTATATCATTAGATTTTTTTCCTACATTGTGCAAAGTTGGATAGAAAGTCAAGAAAGAGAGAATGGAAACTACTCTTTCTTTCGTGCAATGTTTATACGTTCTTATCATAAGTTCTTAAAATATAAACATATCTGCTATTTTGTGTGGGTGTGGAGTTTGAAACTACATGATTTTGTGGCTTAATTATCTTAGTCTTTATGCTTTGTAATAATTCTTCTCTATTACAATCGATTAATGTTGACAAAATCAACCTTTTTTGACAGGAAATATCCGGGTTTTTCTTTTGTTTGCAAGATCGAGCTTTACTCTGCCGAAAATGTGATGTTGCTATACATACAGCAAATCCGTATGTGTCTAGCCATCAGAGATTTCTGCTTACAGGAGTAGAAGTTGGTCTTGAAACAAAAACTGGTCCTGGTGCCTCTTCTTCCAATTTTCATATCAACCCTTAGTGAAAAGACTTCAGAAAGTAAATCTAATTCTACATCAAGAAGGAAGGCTCCTATGGCATTTACTGGTGGATACAATGGGGTTCTACCAGAGAACGTTGGAGTCTGGAACAGTGTGCCGATAAAAATATCGTACGATTGGGGTTATACAGCTGGATGCATTCAGTCATGGAAAATGGATGATTTATTTGGGTTAACTGCTTTTAATCAATGCTATGATTACATGGATAATGGATCATCTAAGATGTGCTTATAGTTGTGGTTTTTGTACTATCTTTTATGTTGTTCTCAGCTTGAATGGAGGCCACCGATCTTCTTAACATTCTAAGATACTTTCTATTTTATCGGTTATGTTTTCTAAAAAAATTTGCAAAGTTCCTTATACTAGGGTGGTAATTAAATAATCCTACATTAGACATCCTTCTATAATGGGGTAGACGTCTCTCTCTCTCTCTCTCTCTCACACACACACACACACACGCATACACACAGACATGACCGAGTGAGAGCATGCATGCACGTAGACTCCTGCCTAGCTGCCTATATCCATGTGTGTACAAGTATAAATGCAGCTTTTTGCAGCAATTGTCATGTCTTGAAGCCAAGAATAACTAAAGGAGATGCAAATGAAACCCAAGCAGGAACTCATGACCGCCCTAGATTTTCATAGGCTATATGAACTTCAATTAACCAGTTTTGGGACTACTAGAGGTGCAGGTTGCTGCTGCATTAAATAGAATTTTCGGTTGGATTAGCCTAATTCAGCTGCTGTGGTCCGACCTTGCCATGGTAAAATCGAATTGTACATGTTACCAATAAAAAACTAAGCTTCAATCTCTTGGCCAGACTGTCAACTATTCGACTCTGTACTTCAATTGCGATGTTAACTAGTTCTGACTTTATGTATTAGATTTTGCATGTCCTTTAAATGGTTCTTTGTAGTTTGGATCTTTAGATTTAGGGAAGTCGATGCAACCTAATCAATGATGTACTGCGAATTTTTTTAGTTAGTATTTGGTACTATCAATTTCCGGCACGATGCATGGTGTGAGAGAGGGGAGACCCTGGCTGGAGAGGCTTGCACGGTGCCTGCACTCAATATAGACGCAATACTTTGGTGTTATATTACAGTAATTTTGTTAGCTCAGCAGTAAATTAAGTAATACAGTGTGGTCATGTGGTCATGTGTCCGCTATTGTTCGAGCAGTACTATATATCTGTTTAATGCAGCTAAGAATTATGGATTATTTTTGCTGGATTCTGCCAGGCTGAGAGTGCCAAGCTTGGAGACTCGTCGCAGCTAACCAATCTTGCGATCAGCTGAGGAATAGGTAGATGATGATAAGGTCTTGGTCAGGTGCCGGATTCCTCTTGGGCTACACAACAAATTCCTTCACCTCCTACTGCATCAAAGTTGTCTTGGCCGAAGGATTCTCGCCATCAAATCTGATGGCGTGTTTTTCGTGCCTGATATATGCCTTTCAATAGTGAAAATCCCTTTCCATTTGCCGCACACTGGCTCCATTCCAAACGCCGGCAACAAAATTAGAATCATCTGCCAAACTTTAATATATGCAAGTTATTCACCTAACGATTTCGGATCCAACTTCTCAGGTATGCTTTTTAGCCCATTATTATTATTTAGATCCCCGTCCATTCAGGTACCTTTTTTGGTTCGAGCACTTGCTTCCAATTTTTTTTTCCATGCAACTTTCTTCTCTGTGGATGCTTCTCATTTCTGCAGTTGCTAATTGGGTCGATAGATTAAAACCAAAATAGAAAAGATGTACTAGAAAATGCTTGTTACTTGAAGGGCTAGTATTGTTTTTGTTAACAACTTGTCTTTGTTCATGATTAACTATATAGCCTCTTCAACTTAATTGATATGTGTAGCCTAAAATTCGGACAGCCAGAGAATAAAGTTTAGTGATTTGAGATTTCCATTATTTTGTTATGATCATGTTTAAAAGCCGTTGTACTTTTTAGTGTTTCTAATTTGTTTTTTGATGGTATTATCATTATTCATTTACCTCAAGACAGAGAATCAGAATTGAATGCTATCTGTTCATATTTGTATCATGGAACATGAGCTTCATGTTTTTACTTTGATGTTGTGACTCATTTATGTTCGACTTTCCGAATATGCTTTGTCTCAAAACATTTGGCTCCTTTTGCATGTGAGTAGATGGTCGACATTATTTGATTGTCCTTGAAGATAAAGAATAGGTCTTGCTAGAAGTCTGTTTTGAGAAACCTGCGAGATATATCCATTTTGACACGAGAGTCTCACGAATTTATTTTACAATAAAATGATCTACGAGTTTGAATTTAAGTCTCTACATATATTTTATGTTGCATTATATTGCATGTGATCTCTTTTGCTTTCATTTTTATCCATTAGAACGCCAATGTATTTTTTTTTTTTTTGAACATTTGATTTAGAGCTAAGTGGATGTATAACTTTACTCTAAACGAATTTCTTTTCTCTTAATAAAAAAATAAAAAAAGAAATCAAATTATAGCATTGAATTTACCTCCAATTAACATTTTTACCACGCTAAAGAAATTTACTCCTCTCCTTCTCAATATTACTGCGGCTAACAAACATTAGGAGATGGTCTTGTATTTTATGATAGGGAACCGAGGATTTTGATTAGACTAGAGATATTTATAAGTTGGACCAAAGTTTAAATTTTTTAAATAATCCTTATTTACTACACATTTAGCAATTATCTTTGATAAATTTTAATTAACTTTAAATTTTATAGATGTCTAATTTCACTTAACCAAAGCATATATTCTCAGACTTTGGTTTTCATACAACAAATTGTAAAACCCTATGCATAATCTCTTCCTTTTTTTGGTTTCCTCATGGTTTCAACAATTCATCCATGGGTTTAATGTGTTACTAATTCATCAATTTTGGCTTTGGCCAATTTCTAAAAGAAAAATTAGCAAGCTTTAATATTACAAGGTATACAAGGCAAAAAAAGCACTGATTTTAGGCAAATTTTCAAACAAACAAGTAAAGAAAAACAAATATTTTGATTGAACTTATCCTAAAATCTAAGCTTTGATGTCGAACTGAGCCCAAAAAAATATCTCTTAGCTAATAAATACGCACAAGCATCTTTCAAGTCAAAACCTAGTTAAGGCTCATATCTGAAGAAGCCAAGCTCACTACCTTTTTTCTCCTCAACGATGATAAAAGGGATTTAAATAGTGATCGCAACACAACAGTACCATCGTTATTTAGTTATTTTAACATCCTCCATTATCAATATCACAATCGATGTTTTACTGTAATTGACTGTAATAAGATTCATTATATTTACAACCATAATAAATGAGACGTGATCGAAAACACATCCTCAACCACAAGAATGGCATTTCCTACACCAAGTTGGCCGACACTAAAATACACCTCTGAGAGAAACTAGGCAAAATATAATAGAAATTTCTAAATTAAAAAGAAAAAAATTGGCCCAACAGTTTAGATATATAATTGAAATTTCTATTCTTTTAATTTCTTATCCAAGCTATAGAAAAAAAAAAGGCTAAAATATTGAAAAACTATTTTTTTTAATTTTTAAATTAGTTAGATAAATTTTATTGTAGTTAAATAAATCACTATCTTTTGATTTTTATTTAAATATTTTTAATTTTAAATAATGCTAATCTATATTTTAGTATAAATTAAAATTTTAGGTTCTTTCAATATAAATTAAAAGTTTATAATTTTTTTTGAATGCAAATTGAAGATTAGAGACTTATTTGAATATAATAAAAATATAAAAATGTATTATAGATCTTAACCAAACCAAAAGTATGTTATTATTTTAGCATTTTTTATTTTTTAATTATTCATATTTAATTTTATCATCTCCTTTTGTTTTGAACAATAATTTTAATGGGAAGAAATTGAACTTACCCAAAAATTGTAGAGGCGCAAAGTAATTTTTTCTCTGCCGATAAGCACAATAAGTAATCACAATAACATAATATATTCTCCAACAACACAAAATCAACCAAGAATAATAGAAATAACCAATTGCACGAAACAAAGAATTTTTACATGAAAAACCCTTTCAAAATGAAGGGTAAAATCCATGAGACTTGGGAGTCTACTAAAAAATCTCTACTAAAACAAAAAGTATGACTTTAAGATTATAATATTCAACTAGCATAATGAGTATACAACTCCACTTTTAGCTATCAACAAGTGATCCTAAAACAAAAAGAGAAAATTTGAGAATTTTACCCAAACCAAGGTTACTGTTCAAGCAATAGATCCACCAACTATAATGCTTGGATGATAAATCTAACCATCAAAACGAACATCTACGAATGGCCAAAAATCATTCCAATCAGATCACCGATGAATCTTCTATTGTTGACTTGATCAAAACTGCTCGGTGAACCCAATAATTAAAAATTTCTTTTTGCTAACTTTTATCTCTGCTCACCGTTATTTTTCTTTTCTTAATGAAGTGTAAATAACCAAATGTTGTTGCCTCTTTTTATTTATATGAGATTTAAAAATAAAAGGTCTAAAAATAGGCCATTAAGTAGGCCATGGTCAAAAATTAATAGGTCAACATAAGAGGGATCCATACTACCCAATAGTTTTTCTATAAATGTGATAAAAAAGAAAAAAAGAAGCGGTTATTAGACAGTCCAGGTTTTAATTTAACCATTATTTTTTTTGTCTTCCTAATCAAAAGATTTATTTTTTTAAAAAAAGTATACTTATATATATATAAGAAAACATAAGTTTTTATTTTGCTACTGTTTCAGAGAAAATAAAAGTGCTTGCGTTACATGCTCCAATAAAAGCATGTCACACAAAGGGAAGCAACAGAATAAGCCCAACATCTCAGGCAAAACTGCATGGTCAGATGAAAGAAAGCAAGCAAGAAAAAGGTCCTCTAAGTCTGCATCATCTTTTGCTGGACATGCACCCATGCAGACACAAAGACTAATTAATTAAGCCTTTTTTTTTTTTGTCATAGGGGGAACGGGAACTGGGGATCTCACACGTCTGATGAACTTTGATACGTATGATATTACTTTCTATTCTCAAAGGATAGTCATCAACAAATATGTTTACTGAACTGATTCAAAGAAATGGCTACCTGGCAAAACTAACGTTTGCATCACACTTTGTCATGCAGACAGATAGAAAAGGGGGAGTGATCGGTTAAATCGGCTGATTCAATTAGAGTAAATGATATTCTCGATCAAGTTATGCTATTATTTTATTATTATTATTATTATTATTATTATTATTATTATTACTTTGTAAGAAAAAATAAGTTTCTACTATTGCTGCATTCCGTCAAGTCTCAACAAATATAACAAAATTGTTGAACAAAATTTATCAAGAGTAATCAAGGATATGTTAGAATTTCTTTGAAATTTGATTCCTAACTATTATTTCAACAAACCTTATTTATCATTATTTGTACATATAAAAAGATCACTTGTTTAAAGCTCTGAACAAAAAAAAAAAAAAAAAAGAGAGAAGAGGGACCACCTGGATATAAATATATTTCTAGAACTACAATTATACTATCCCACAAGAACAAGATAATCACATCTTTGGCTATTTATAAGATACATATAAATCTCAGGTTTCTACAAATCTATTAAATGAAAACAAGATTAGAGAGCAAAACGTAAGAGAAAAGAGAAGATGAAGTGATGAGTTTTCGAGAAAAGAAAGAAGATGAGTTGTTGTAGCAGAACATAAGCTGATAGAATTAGAAAAAAAAAATAGTTTCAGCAGCACATAAGCCCAATGGCTAATAGCCTAAATTTGGTAAAACTTAAAAAACTTTGATGTAGTTGGGTTGAGACTTAAAAAAAATAGCACAAATAGTTCTCTAAGACATAACCTAATTTAGTTGGGTTAAAACTTAAGATAGCTTAGTTTAGTTGTGTAAAAGAGCCTAAAAAAGAATAAAACAAGTTTTACATATGCTATATTGGGTTTTAATGATTATTTTGGTTCTCAATTCTCAATTTTTAACCAATTCTTGCTGGGTCAAAAAATTTTTGGTTGTATGTAGATGTTGAACCATCAAACCTGGAGATTCACAATTGAACCTCTTGATCCAATCCAATTTTTTAATCACTACTGAATTTTGAATTGAATTACATTTTATTAAATCACAGATTCGTGTTATAATTTTAACTTCAAATATTCAGCAAACTTTGGGGTACATCGAAAAAGTTTTACTAAATATTTGATTACAAATAGTAAAAAAGGAAATTTTAATTTATATAGAATCAATATAAAATTAACCTATCCATAAGGATTAATTAAACATGAAATTTAGTTTATTTTATTTAGGGATGGCAACGGAGCAGGGCAGAGACGGGATTGCCTTATTCATTTCCACTCTACTTCTGCATAGATGTTGAAGCCATCTACCTCTGTAGATGTCAATTACATCTATTACTGCTCCACGGTGCTCTATTCCTCTTTTTTACTAATAATTATTAATTTAATATTGTGAAAAAATGTATTATATTTTTATTCTTGAGCATAATTTTAATATATAATTCTTTAGCATATATTTAATATACATTTATATACAGTATATATCTCTAATAATATAAAG
>JBBYHM010365812.1:1837-11972 GCA_038381775.1 Adansonia rubrostipa | reverse complement strand
CTTAGACCAACACTAACTTAACCTATCCACTCTTTCATGACCAAAACACCAAATCATAGCCTACGCCACCTGTTCTACTTCAGTCTTACTAAACAAAACCTTATTTTCACCCATTCCTTAAGGCAAAAGGTAATGTATAACTAAACTTAAAGCAACCATACTATAGGGCTATCCGAAGAGTCTCCTAATGGGTCAGCCAATACCAAAAAGATCAGTCGTTCAAGTGAGATCTCTAAAAATGCTCAGTGAAAGACTTATCTCATTAGCATTAGAGGCCCAGCTACCTGAAAAATTATTGTAACTCTTTTACATCACAGAACCTTTCATGATCTTAGAATTTGTCATATCTTATACTATCTTTTTTTAATGGAATACAATTACTTGATTTCTCGTAATTCTTTTTTTTACTTCTTTATTCCATGATGCATCATGCTTACCATTTAATTAATAATTTTTGATAAATGAACTAATAGGATTTCTTACTATTACTTTGAAAAGGATGCAAACTTCATAAGAACTTTGTCTTATGTCTAAAAATCAAGAATGAACATTAGAGCCACAGTCAATCTTACCCTTAGATCTCTCTATCTTGAAAACATGCTTAAAACCTTCTCCCCAGCAAAGCCTAGCAGAAAGGTAAGGGCAAAAATCCTTTTTCACTTGTTATTAAAACACCCAGAATTTAAACCAGTTTGTCCGAACCACTAAAGAATGAATCCACCAAACCTACCAGCAAACTTAATGTAACAAAAGAGCACCAAACATAAGCAAGTCAAGCTCAAAACCTCTTTCATAACTACAAACCTCTATACCTTCAAGAAATAACTTAGAACACTTTAGAGCCTCAAACATCAAGAGTGAACTTGGTAAACCTTAGGCAAAAAAGCATTTAATTGAACTCTTAGATGAACAAATGACTCAAAATACTGTAACATATTGTCAGATTATGCTCCTAGATCATCATATTGCATCATTCACGTATGCATTTTCATCTTTATGCACCTTTCATACATAAATTAACATCCTTTAAGTATAAACTACTAACACCAAAAGCTAAACTAGTTAAAAACTTCAGGTATAGACTTCTACTTCTCATAAGCCCTAAAGGACTTTAGGTAAGAACTCCTAACCTAGTAAGCTTACAAATCCAAAAGTTATCCAAGTAGAATATCCTTCACTCCAATTCCCTTAGTCCACAAAGAACTGAATGCCTATCCCTTCTAGTCCACAAAAGCTAGATGTCTATTTCTTTAGTCTATAAAAAATTGGATGCTTATCCCCTTTAGTCCACAAAAGGTTGGATGCCTATTCCTTTAGTCCATAAAGAGTTAGATGCCTGTCCTTTTTAGTCCACATAAAGCTAAACGCTTATTCCCTAAATCCATAAAGAATTAGATGTTTTTTCATTTTAGTTCATAAAAAGTTGGGCACCTATCGAGTCTATCCATAAAAAATTAGGCACTAATCAAGTCTATCCATAAAGATCTAGGCCTAATCGAGTCTGTCCACAAAGAGTTAGGCACCAACCGAGTTTGTCAAGATAGCCGACACTAATCAAGTTTGTCCATAAAAAAGCTAGGCACCAACTGAGTCCGTCCACAAAGAGCTAGACACTAATCGAGTCTATCCATAAAGAGTTGGGCACCAGTTGAGTCTGTCCATAAAGATTGGCACATGTTAAGTCAATCCACAAAGAGCTAACATTTATCAAATTTACACCTATCTAGTGGATTAAATCCTATAAAATCTAAAAACCCAATTGGGAGGTTAAACCTTAAAAAACTCATCCACACTTCTATCAAATCATCGCCAATGTATCATGATTATCACAATAAAACATTAATTGAATCTCATTTTTGTAGGCACACAAGAGGCATCATCTCGCTCGAGATAAAATAGTATATATTTGTCTTTGCTCTGTTATTGATACTCAGTAATGGCTAAAGACAGGCAGCTGTTAACACCTTATTTTGTCCAAGCTCACAATAATGGCATCAAAGGTCACTTTTTAAGTCATCATCAAGTTCATTTAAATAAGCACGGGCTAGTTTCCCACTATTCCTGAGAAAGGTAAGGTGTTCAAAGAGCCTTAGGTATGTGAGAGTGACACTGGTGCATGTAGTATCGATATAAAGCTTTCATGCCACTAAAAAATTTAAATTTTTTCATGTAGTATCGGTACAAAAAAGTTCGATATACGTAATGTGTGGTATTAGTATCGAGCATATTTGTATCGATATAGGCTTTGGCAGTAGCTAAAATCATGATTTTTGGTGAAATATATAGATATAGGCTTTTGTGGTATCAATATAGGTCTTCAAGTCTTAAAATTGGAAACATTTTTTGTTCTTGGTATTGATACAAGCTTTATTGTATCAATATTGGAAGGCAAAATTTGCCTTGTGTATCGATGCAAAATGCTTTCTATCGATAAACCAAGACATTTTTGCCCAGGTCAAGCTATTTTTCAACCTTTGCACCATTTACTAAAAATCTAACTTAAACATGTTTTTTACATAAAAAATCATCAAAATTCATATCAAACCTCAGCTTTGGACTTGTGATTAGATTTAAAAAATTTTCGAAGCCCAAATAACCATCACAATTGACATATTTATAACATTATGCAAGTTGCTAAAAGGCAAGATTGATTTTTCTCAATGCTCAGCTGCATAAAGTAGCTTTGATTTGCTATTTCTTTTTAAGCAAGCCAATGAGTTTGCAGTGCAGCTGAGCATAGCACCTTGTCCCTAACTGACATGCATCAAAACCTATACTACCCTTACTTTTTGCATTTTTCATCTTTATATTCAAATGGCTATATATGCCAACTTTGGCTCAACTGAAAAGGGGCTCTTTCCACACATTCTCAATAGAAAAAAACTCACTTTCATGCATTTTCTTAACATTCTTCAGCCATCAAAAAACCAAAAACTCTCATCCATTCCCGTAGCTTCTTTAAACCACCACTAAAGACCTTTTCAAAACCCTCAATTCCATTCATTTTTCCTCTCAAAACTCCATTCCATTAAACTATAACTAAAGAGCTCTTTTTTTTTCATTTTCGTGTTAATCAACAACAAAAAGAGAGAAACAAGTAATTATAGCAACTACTTAAAGAAAGGTTAAAGTTTGAGGCTTTTTAGTATATTTTTCTCTTTACTTTATTTATTTTCTTGTTTTTAGCATTTGCATTATCTTGGTGACTTTTTTCATGCTACCGTGACTATTTTAGGATTCTCATGCATTATTATGGCCCTGGTTGTGGTAGTTTTAGGTTTTGGATGATCCTTTGATGCTTTGATAGCCAAACATGACATGCTTTATTTTCACCATCACAACAGTCCTTGTTCATGCATTTCTTTTCATGTTTCATCTACCTTTACATGTTCAACTCAAACTTGAATGTTCACCCTAGCATTTTTTGAGCATATTCATGCATTTTCTTGTATTTTCATAGGTTTTATGGAACAAAAATATCTTCATAAAAATTCCATCATGTTTTTCCTTGTTTAAACAAGTTCATATCATTCTTCATAGCATGATTCTTGATGTCATTTATGAAGTTAATATGTCCACGTATCCTTTCTACTCATTTCTTTGCATTTTTGCCATTTTTTCCTTACCAAAACATCGTGTTTTTGTTTAAATGTGTTATCTATGTTCATCTTTATGTATGTCATATTTTGTTTCTAACATGTTCATCAAAATGTTTGCTTGTAGACCGCAAAAATCTTATTTAAAAAAAAACCCAAGTTAAATTAATGTTACTTCTAATAAATAGAGAATAACGTGGATTTAATGTTTTTATAAAATTGATCCTCCAATCGTAGGGATAAATCAAGCTTTCTATGTTTGGATTCATGGCCAATAAAGCTAAAAGTTTTGTTTTCCAAAATAAAATAGCTTTTTACTTGTTTCAAAATATTTAGACCTTAATCTAGAGCTTGATGCCCTTATTGGTGAAATGGTCAATGAACTGTTTCATCATCCTAAACTACTTTGAGATTCTGTAAATTAGCTTGTAAAGCCCATGTCACCCATTCCTTTCTGTCACAAACTTTTAGATGTCTTGGCTCTAGTTTAGTCCTAAGAAACTCAAAAAAACCAAAAAACTCCCCTGGTTTTTCTCTGGCAGCACTGCACTCACCACTTAAAATATCTTTTTTGAGGCCAAATACATTTTTTAGAATTTTTTGATATTTTCCTTGGAAGAGCATCAAATTAACTTTCAAACAAAGTATAATTTACACCCGAACCATTCTGGATGAAGGAGTTACAATTTTTCAAATCATTAATGTTTGGAACCCCTAGAATCAGTGATTTGCATATTATTTGGATCATTTAGCCCATCAAATGATTTTTTTGAATTTTAAAATATTTTTCACAAAAATTTCATGAAATTCCATTTCTAGAAAGGTATCATGTATGATTTAATGATCCCAAATAAGTCTAAGGTGATTTTTCAAAATTTGCTATACCATTTCCCGTGCACATGCTATCAGTGCTAAAACCAGCCCAACTCTAAAAATTAATTCACCCTAGAAAGAGATTTTCTAGGATTTTTGAAATAATTTTATGCTAATCCTTATCAGACACCTTTCTAAAAATACCTCATTTATCCCTAAAAGCATTCAGATGAACCTAAAATAAATTTGGAAAAAGAGACAGCATGATGCTATCCCCTGTTTTTAGAATTAAAATTAACCCAATTTCCTAAACCACCTCTATTGAGACATTCAAATGTTTTGAAGTGCATTTGCTTAACTCCCCATTGAGTCATATGCTACAACACAAGCCTTTTAGGTCGGATCAAAGCCAAAATAAAAATTTAAATTTTACTCAAATCCTCAGTTTTAATCTTCAAAATAGCTTTTCACTAAAATGTACTTTTTATCATTAGATATAAAAATCTTCATCATTAGGGATACTCCAACCTGACCTTTTGAGGAATACTCCAACGTCACTTTTTTTTCAAAATTTAAATTTTCTCTCTCTCAGACCCCAAGGGCTTTTAATCAAAATGCATTTTCAAACATGTCCAAAATCTTCACTATTAGGGATGCTTCAACCCAACCTTTCGAAGGGATGCTTTAACCCTATTGTTCACCCAAGAATCCAAATATTCTTTCTCATAGGCTTCAGGCCTTTTAATCATGACCCTCTTTTGCACATGCTAAAAATCTTTATCATTGGGGATACTCTAACCCCACCTTTTGAGGGGATATCCTAACCTTGTTTTTAAATTTCACTCAAAAAATAAATTCTCTCTCTTGGGAATCCCTGACCTTTTTAATCAAAACTTTTTTTTTACAACTTAATCAACCACTAAGTCCAAACATATCTCAAAATTGTTGTCATGGTTAATCTTCAATAATCGAAGATAATTACGAGATACATTTCAATCATCCATCCCTTTTCTATGTTTTTGTGTGTTTCTTTTATGCAATATTATTATAATCATTTTTCGTCTTACTAACTCATTTCTTTTTGCGATGCCCAGTTATCACTCATCTTTTAAAATTATTTTTTGAAAACTATAAGGTAATGTTTTGTGTCGATATCTCCAATGCTTGACGTGAAATATTTAATCTTTAAAGTTACATTCGAAGATTATTTTCCTTAAAAATCCTTATACTCCCTACATCTACGAGTGTATACAAGATATAAATTTTGTTTTAAAATCTGAATTTACAATTTTACATAAAATTCATGCATTAGGGGATTAGATCAAAACAATGACAAAAATGGAACTAATTGAACCGAAACCAAAGTAAGACATGGGTAGTGGGTACTGATTTTGGGCATTTTGGGGGTGCTAATCCATCCCAATCATAACCAACTCCTAAACCTAACCAACGAATCTTTAGACCTCGTAGACTGCAAAATTAGTGTTTTCAGTTTCGTAACTTGGAATATTATTTTAAATAGACATCTGATCATACCTAGCCTGAAATAATCGATCGCGATAAGTCTTTGACTACTTTGTAATGGACATCCAAAACTGGTTGGATGAGCAATTCGTCTGACGGCCCTTCCCCTTTCTATCATCATATCATGCCCAATTCAAATCCTGATCAAGGGATAACCCAAAGGTAATTCATGATCATTCCTACATCACTATTCTAAGTGATTCATATGGTGCTATGCCTGAGTAAAGGCACCTTATTATAGAACTAATTCAATTAAATCTTCTTCATTATACCTTTTATTTAATTAAGTTATGCTTAATTAAATCTTAGTTTTAATTCAACAGATCATCTTATTATATGTGACCTATAAGGTTCCTAACATGTTGGCAATGAATATAATTAATCTAGTTAATTATATTAATAGAACCAGAGCGGGATCTAGTAACCTATCATGATGACTTTATCAATCCCTATTAGTTCTTACAGCTTATGATTAACCTCAAGAATTCAGAGAAATAATTTCTCCTAAATGCTTCATTCATTGGCCGATGACTTTATCAAGTGAACCAAAGCCAAGAACAAATGAGATATATCTTTGATGTCAGTTGAAGTGGTAAATCTTTTCAAGATCACTCATCCACCTTTGCATGGTTATGCATACCCAAAACCACTTTACCTAAGCTTCTATCTATTATGGACTCATTCATGGTGGAATTAAAGCATAAAATCCCCCATACAAGATGCCTTGGTATCACAAATATGAGGACTAATATACACAATTGTTACATGAAAATATATTCACTAGACACTTGAGTGATTTATACCAAATGTAATTCTTATACATGCCTTGTTTAATGAATTGTTCCACAAAACAAGGATCCATATGCTATCCCTAAAAATCTCTATACTTTAACTTCTACAAGATCAAAGAATTGCATACATCAAATGCATGGAAGCTTAGCATATGCTAGTCTTTGTGCATTGCCAATGCCCTATCTTGACAATACAATGACTAGGAACATTTTTAGAAACACGTCTTTCATGCATAAGGATTTCATTATCATAACTCATTACAAACTTTGCAAGGCCATTGTGTTTCATAGGCGTCATCAACTAGTGTTTGCATTATTATCAATCACGCTACTAACATAAAGAAAACCTTGAATTACTAACTAAAATGATTGCATGGTTAACTTATATATGCCTTATATGAGCCAATTACCTCTAGGGCATATACTAACAGATATTCAAATTTCAAATTTACTGATTATAATATCTTAAATTAAGTTAAATCTTAAGTTCACATGTAAATAACAATATTTCAATTCTGAAATAATATGAGAATAAAGAAAAGACAAGTTTCGAGAAAAATCCTAGTTGCATCTTGCTCTCTAGCCAAATAGTTGGTTTGTGATATGTAAAAAAAAAAAAAAATCGATGGACTGGATTAGTTGATCTGGGAATCAACAACCTATCTGGTGCATTATATATCACAAAACTAGGAATTTTTAAATCAATGAAAAATTGATTGAACGGTTAAAAACCAATAAAACTCAAGAAGAAATTATCGATTTTAAGCTTATTTTTTAACATTTTAAAAAAATTGTATACGATAAGGTTTGGATCTTGATTCTATATCAAACATTGTACCATTTAATCAAATACATATTTTTATTAAATATTAATTATATTTAATATTTATTAATATTTTAATTAGTTGTTATGTTATTTTCTTAATGAAACTGATTTATAAAATTGATAACTAAAGACCTCGCTACTTCCTTTGATTTTTTAAACATTGCCACTAGGTTAAAATGATCTAACTAGGATACACCATGCAGGCAAATGAGACCTAATTCTCTAAGGAACTAATTAAAAGTTAGAGCTTAAAATAAAAATAAATTTGCAGGAAAGAGTTGAGAACTTTCTAATTAAATGATTAAAATGCTTTTCCTTTCCTTTGGTTTCCTCAAATTTGTGAGAAATTGAAAACAATGGGCTTTTAGGGAATGGGAGAGATGATGAATTTTTTTAAACAGTAGTGAGGCATGATGTATCATAGCTGGATATTTTTATTGTTAATTTATATCTATATTATATATAAATTTTTTGTTTAACTTGGGTATCACTAAGTTAAATGACATCAACTCAGTTAGAAATAGATAAAAAAAATTAAACTAATATCATAATAATAAAATAAAACTAAAAATTTTTTAGTCTTTTAATATTAGAAAAAACTATCCACTAAAAATTAACTACTCATTTAAAAAACTACTTTCTTTTTTTTTTTTAATTTTAACTTATATATTTTTAAAATATAGTAATTTTTATTAAAAAAAATTCTTCACCCACTTTGTGGATGTGATAAATTCTAGTTATTAATAAAGAGTGTTAAATTAGTGTCATGAGTTAACTGAATACCAACTCAATCACTAAAATAATAAAAAAACAAATTATGAAATAAATTGTATATATTTCTAAGGTTCTACTAATAATTTACTTTTTTTAAAATAACATTATACCTTTTTTAATCCACTTCTTTTTCATTATTTTAAAAAAAAATTGTTATTTACTTTTAACTTACAATTTTTTTCAAAATATTTTATTAATCTTTATTTTTATATATTACTTAATTATTTATTACTAGCTCATATATATTTAAATAAAATTAATTGCACATAAATAAAAGATTCGAAGATGGATAAGTGAAAGAAAAAAAAGGAAATTTTCCAAAAAGGAAAATAGATTGATAACTATTAAAACAAGTGAAATAAAAAAAAATTCAAAAAAATAGTAGAATTATCAATAAAGAAATTATAATTATTTTTTTACCCTTTATTTTATTCAAAATTTTGCCTATTGTTTTTTTCTTTACTTAGTGGTGGAATTTCTATATATTATATATTATATATAAATTATATATATTAAAAATATTATTTAAAAATAATAAAAGATCAAAATTATTATACATTAAATCTCAAATTTATAAAACAAAAAATATTATATTAAATCTCAAACCATAAAATAATCCCAAGGGAACTAACTCCCCTTCTCCCACATATAAATTATATGTAGATTATGAATATAATACAAATTATATATTATATATATTAAAAATACTATTTAAAAAATAATAAATATTAAAAAATACTATATATTAAATTTTAAATTTTTTTAAAAAATTAAAAATAATATATATTATATTATATATAATATGTGGGGGGTTGGTGCCTTTGGCTAGGCAACGGATTTAGTTTCCTTACAA
Source organism: Adansonia rubrostipa (assembly GCA_038381775.1). Lineage (NCBI taxonomy): Eukaryota > Viridiplantae > Streptophyta > Magnoliopsida > Malvales > Malvaceae > Adansonia > Adansonia rubrostipa. The sequence goes on along the minus strand of JBBYHM010365812.1, from coordinate 2,795 downwards.
GGGAATCAACCCCCCACATATACGTGTTCCCTAACCAAGGGAGCCAACCCCCCACATATATAATATATATACATATTATATACAATATATAATAATACAAATGTATATTATATATTATATACAAATTTTATATATTAAAAATATTATTTAAAAATAATAAAAATAAATAATATTTTATATTAAATCTCACACTATTATTTAAAAATAATAAAAAATGTAACTAATATTTTTAATTTAAAATATTTTTAATATTTTATTATTTTTAAATAGTATTTTTTTAATATATATAATTTATATATAATATTTATAATTTATAAATTTAGAATTTAATGTAAAATATTTTTTAATCTTTTATCATTTTTAATATATATATTATATATATTATTTATAATTTTTTAAAAATAATTTGAGATTTAATATTAAATATTTTTTATTTTTATTATTTTTTACTAAAATATATTTATTATTTTATATAGTTATTTAAAATTTAATATAATTCAAGATTATTTAATAATTTAAGATTTAATATAATATTTTTATTTTTATAATTTTGAAATTTAATGTAAAATATTTTAAATATTTTATCATTGTTAATAATATTTTAATATATATAATTATATATAACATATATTTGTGGTGGAGAAATAAACAACTAATGGCCGAAATCTATGTAAAAAAGAGTAAAAACATAATTATAATTTTTTATTAATAATTATTATTTTTTAAAATTAGTTTTTTAGTTTTTTTAAATAATTTAAATTACATTTTTCTTTTTTAAAATTTTTCTCGAAGAAAAACAGCAAGCGTGAGAAAAAAGGGTCGTAACTTATGTTCCTTTTTATTTTTAATTATTTTCTTCTTTTACCGAATGTGGCCATGGATTATAATCAATACCCATTTATATGCAATAGATTTGAAATATTTCCACAGAAATGATCTGCCACAAGCAATGATTTAA
>JBBYHM010365782.1:0-19324 GCA_038381775.1 Adansonia rubrostipa | reverse complement strand
TTCTCTTTCTACCATTTTTAGAAGTGAAGTTCGTCTTTCAGTTAGGATAAACATGAATTCACATAATAATCTCCTTTTATTTCATGATTGGGCACCATAAACACATTCTCCTCATTGGGATAAATTATATTGATGCTTTTGGTTCATAAGCAAAACTTCTCTTTCTATCATTTTCAAAATTGTAGTTCGTCTTTCAGTTGGGATAAACATGAATTCACATAATAATCTCCTTTCCTTTCGTTATTGGGCACCATAAACACATTCTCCTCATCGGGATAAATGATATTTAACCTTTGGTTTCATAAGAAAAACTTCTCTTTCCGTAATTTTTTGAATTAATATTCATCTGTCGATTTGGACTAACATGGATTCACATGATAATCTCCTTTCATTTCATGATTCGGCACCATAAACATATTGTTTGGGATAAATGATATTGAAGCTTTGGTTTTAGAAGAAAAACTTTTATTTCCATAATTTATAGAATTAATGTTCGTCTATCGATTTGAACAAACACAGATTCACATAATAACCTACTTTCATTTCATGATTTGGCGCCATAAACACATTCTCCTCATTGGGGTAAATGATATAGATGCTTTTGGTTCATAAGAAAAACTTCTCCTTCTACCATTTTCAGAATTGAAGTTCGTCTTTCAATTAGAATAAACATGGATTCACATAATAATCTCTTTTCTTTTCATAATCGGGCACCATAAACACATTCTCCTTATTGGGATAAATGACATTGATGCTTTTGGTTCATAAGATAAACTTCTCTTTCTACAATTTTTAGAAGTGAAGTTCGTCTTTCAGTTGGGATAAACATGAATTCACATAATAATCTCCTTTCATTTCATGATTGGGCACCATAAACACATTCTTCTCATTAGGATAAATGATATTGATGCTTTTGGTTCATAAGAAAAACTTCTCTTTCTACTATTTTCAGAATTGTAGTTCGTCTTTCAGTTGGGATAAACATGAATTCACATAATAATCTCCTTTTCTTTCATGATTGGGCACCATAAACACATTCTCCTCATTAGGATAATTGATATTTAACATTTGGTTTCATAAGAAAAACTTCTTTTTCCATAATTTTTTGAATTAAAATTCATCTGCCGATTTGGACTAACACATATTCACATGATAATCTCCTTTCATTTCATGATTTGGCACCATAAACAATTCTCCTCACTGGGATAAATGATATTGATGCTTTGGTTTCGTAAAAAAAAAACTTCTCTTTCTACCATTTTTAGAAGTGAAGTTCATCTTTCAGTTGGGATAAATAAGAATTCACATAATAATATCCTTTCTTAGCATGATTTGGCTCTTTAAACACATTCTCCTCATTGGGATAAATGATATTGATGCTTTGGCTTCAAAAGAAAAACTTCTATTTCTACTATTTTTAGAATTAAAGTTTGTCTTTCAATTGGAATAACATAGATTCACATAATAATCTCCTTTCATTTCATGATTGGGCACCATAAACACATTATCTTCATTGGGATAAATGATATTGAAGCTTTGGTTTCATAAGAAAAACTTCTCTTTCCATAATTTATAGAATTAATGTTCGTCTGTTGATTTGAACAAAGATGGATTCACATAATAACCACCTTTCATTTCATGATTGGGAACCATAAACATATTCTTCTTATTGGGATAAATGATATTGATGCTTTGGGTTCATCAGAGAAACTTCTCTTTCTACAATGTTTAGAATTCAAGTTCATCTTTCAATTGGGACAAACATGGAATCACATGATAATCTCCATTCATTTCAAGATTCAGCACCATAAACACATTGTCCTCATTGGGATAAATGTTTTTGAAGCTTTGGTTTCATAAGAAAAACTTCTCTTTCCATAATTTATGGAATTAATGTTCGTCTGTAAATTTGAACAAACACGGATTCACATAATAATATCCTTTCATTTCATGATTAGGCACCATAAACATATTCTCCTCATTAGGATAAATGATATTGATGCTTTGGGTTTATAAGAAACACTTCTCCTTCTACCATTTTTTGAATTAAAGTTCATCTTTCAATTGGGGTAAACACGGATTCATAAAGTAATCTCATTTCGTTTTATGATTGGGCACCATAAACACATTCTACTCATTGGGATAAATGATATTGAAGTTTTCATTTCATAAGAAAAACTTCTCTTTCCATAATTTTTAGAATTAATGTTCATGTTTCGATTTGGCCAAACATGGATTCACATAATAATCTCTTTTCATTTCATGATTTAGCACTATAAACGCATTCTCCTCAATAGGATAAATGATATTGATGCTTTGGCTTCATAAAAAAAATTTCTATTTCTACTATTTTTAGAATTAAAGTTCGTTTTTCAGTTGGGGTAATGGATCCATGTGTAAACATGGATAAATGATATTGAAGTTTTGGTTTCATAGGAAAAACTTCCCTTTCCATAATTTTAGAATTAATGTTCGTGTTTCGATTTAGGCAAACACGGATTCACATAATAATCTCCTTTCATTTCATGATCCAGCACTATAAACACATTCTCCTCACTGGGATAAATGATCTTGATGCTTTGGTTTCATAAAAAAACTTCTCCTTCTACCATTTTTAGAAGTGAAGTTCGTCTTTCAGTTGGGCTAAAAATGAATTGACATAATAATCTCTTTTCTTTACATGATTTGGCTCTGTAAACACATTGTCCTTATTGGGATAAATGATATTGAAGCTTTGGTTTCATAAGAAAAACTTCTCTTTCCACAATTTATAGAATTAATGTTCGTCTATTGATTTGAACAAACACGGATTCACATAATAATCTCCTTTCATTTCATGATTGGGCCCCATAAATGCATTGTCCTATATGGGGACGAATGATATTGATGCTTTAGGTTCATAAGAAAAACTTTTCTTTCCATAATTTTTAGAATCAATGTTCGTCTATCAATTTGGACAAACATGGATTGACACGATAATCTCATTTCATTTCATGATTTGGCACCATAAACACATTGTCCTCATTGGGATAAATGATATTAAAGCTTTGGTTTCATTAGAAAAACTTCTTTTTCCATAATTTATAGAATTAATGTTCGTCTATCGATTTTAACATGGATTTACATAATAATCTCCTTTCATTTCATGATTAGGCACCATAAACACATTCTTCTCAATGGGGACAAATGGTGTTGATGCTTTAGGTTCATAAGAAAAACTTCAATTTCTAGTATTTTTAAAATTGAAGTTTGTCTTTCAATTAGGATAAACACGGATTCGCATTATAATCTCCTTTAATTCCATGATTGGGTACCATAAACACATTCTCCTCATTGGGATAAATGATATTGAAGCTTTGGTTTCATAGCAAAAACTTTTTTTCCATAATTTTTAGAATTAATGTTCGTGTTTCGATTTGGGCAAACAAGATTCATATAATAATCTCCTTTCATTTCATGATTCAGCACTATAAACACATTCTCCTCATTGGGATAAATGATATTGATGCTTTTGTTTCATAAAAAAACTTCTCTTTCTACCATTTTTAGAAGTGAAGTTCATCTTTCAGTTGGGATAAATATGAATTCATAAAATAATCTCCTTTCTTTGCATGATGTGGCTTTGTAAACACATTCTCCTCTTTGGGATAAATGATATCGATGCTTTGGTATCATAGGAAAAACTTCTCTTTTCACAATTTTTAGAATTAATGTTCATGTTTTGATTTAGGCAAACACGGATTCACATAATAATCTTCTTTCATTCCATGATTTAGCACTATAAACACATTCTCCTCAATGGGGAAAATGATATTGATACTTTGGTTTCATAAAAAAAACTTATCTTTCTACCATTTTTAAAAGTGAAGCTCATCTTTCAGTTGGGATGAACATGAATTCACATAATAATCTCCTTTCTTTGCATGATTTGGCTCTGTAAACACATTCTCCTCATTGGGATAAATGTTATTGATGCTTTGGTATCTTAAGAAAAACTTTTATTTCTACAAATTTTAGAATTGAAGTTTGTCTTTCAATTGGGATAAACATGGATTCACATAATAATCTCCTTTTATTTCATGATTGGGCACCATAAACACATTCTCCTGATCGGGATAAATGATATTGATGCTTTGGGTTCATAAGAAAAACTTCTTTTTCTACCATTTTTAGAATTGAAGTTTATCTTTCAATTGGGACAAACATGGATTCACATGATAATCTCCTTTTATTTCATGATTCGGCACCATAAACACATTGTCCTCATTAGCATAAATGATATTGAAGCTTTGGTTTCATAAGAAAAACTTCTCTTTCCATAATTTATAGAATTAATGTTCATCTGTCGATTTGAACAAACATGGACTCACATAATAACCTCCTTTCATTTCATGATTAGGCACCATAAACACATTCTCCTTATTGGGATAAATGATATTGATGCTTTGGGTTCAGAAGAAAAACTTATCTTTCTACCATTTTTAGAATTGAAGTTCATCTTTCGATTTGGACAAACATGGATTCACGTGATAATCTCCTTTTATTTCATGATTCGGCACCATAAACACATTGTCCTTATTAGGATAAATGTTATTGAAGCTTTGGTTTCATAAGAAAAACTTCTCTTTCCATAATTTATAGAATTAATGTTCATCTGTCAATTTGAACAAAGACGGACTCACATAATAATCTCTTTTCATTTCATGATTAGACACCACAAACACATTCTCCTCATTGCGATAAACGATATTGATGCTTTGGGTTCATAAGAAAAACTTCTCTTTCTACCACTTTTAGAATTAAAGTTCATCTTTGAATCGGGACAAACATGGATTCACATAATAATCTCCTTTCTTTTCATGATTGGGCACCATAAACACATTCTCCTCATTGGGATAAATGTCTTGAAGCTTTGGTTTCATAAGAAAAACTTCTCTTTCCATAATTTATAGAATTAATGTTAATTTATCGGTTCGAACAAACAAGGATTCACATAATAATCTCCTTTCATTTCATGATTGGGCACTATAAACACATTCTTCTTATTGGGATAAAAGATATTGATGCTTCGGTTTCATAAGAAAAACTTTTATTTGTATGATTTTTAGAATTGAAGTTTGCCTTTCAATTGGGATAAACACAGATTCACACTATAATCTCCTTTAATTCCATGATTGGGCACCATAAACAGATTCTCCTCATTGGGAGAAATGATATTGAAGCTTTGGTTTCATAAGAAAAACTTCTCTTTCCATAATTTTTAGAATTAATGTTCATGTTTCGATTTCGACAAATACGGATTCACATAATAATCTCCTTTCATTTTATGATTTAGCACCATAAACATATTCTCCTCAATGGGATGAATGATATTGATGCTTTGGCTTCATAAAAAAAACTTCTCTTCTAACCATTTTTAGAAGTGAAGTTCGTCTTTTAGTTAGGATAAACGTGAATTCACATAATAATTTTCCTTTTTTCTAGGATTAGGCTCTGTAAACACGTTCTCCTTATTGGGATAAATGATATTGATGCTTTGGTTTCATAAGAAAAACTTTAACTTCTACCATTTTTAGAATTGAAGTTTGTCTTTCAATTAGGATAAACACGGATTAACAAAATAATCTCCTTTCATTTTAGGATTGGGCACCGTAAACACATTCTCTTCATAAGGATAAATGATATTGAAGCTTTGGTTTCGAAAGAAAAACTTCTCTTTTCACAATTTATAGAATTAATGTTCGTCTGTCGATTTGAACAAACACGGATTCACATAATAATCCCCTTTCATTTCATGATTCGGCACCATAAACACATTGTCCTCATTGCGATAAATGTATTGAAGCTTTGGTTTGGTAAGAAAAACTTCTCTTTTGAAATTTTATAGAATTAATGTTCGTCTGTCAGTTTGAACAAATACGGATTCACATAATAATCTCCTTTTATTTCATGATTCAGCACCATAAACAAATTCTCCTCATTAGGATAAATGATATTGATGCTTTAGATTCATAAGAAAAACTTTTCTTTCTACATTTTTAGAGTTGAAGTTCATCTTTGAATTGGGATAAATATGGATTCACATAATAATCTCCATTCTTTGCATGATTTTGCTCTATAAACACATTCTCCTCATTGGGATAAAAGATACTGATGCTTTGGGTTCATAATAAAAGCTTCTCTTTCTACCATTTTTAGAATTAAAGTTCATCTTTCAATTCGGGTAAACACAGATTCACATTTTAATCTCCTTTCATTTCATAATTGGGCACCATAAAAACATTCTCCTCACTGGGATAAAAGATATTGATGCCTTGGTTGTACCATTTTTAGAATTCAAGTTTACCTTTCAATTAGGATAAACACAGATTCACATTATAATCTCCTTTAATTCCATGATTGGGCACCATAAACACATTCTCCTCACTGGGATAAATGATATTGATGATATGGTTTCATAAAAAAAATTCTCTTTCTACAATTTTTAGAAGTGAAGTTCATCTTTCAGTTGGGATAAACATGATTTCACATAACAATCTCCCTTTTTTCCATGATTTGGCTCTGTAAACACATTCTCCTCATTGGGATGAATGATATTGATGCTTTGGTTTCAAAAGAAAAACTTTTATTTTTACTATTTTTAGAATTGAAGTTTGTTTTTCAATTGGGATAAGCACAGATTAACAAGCTAATCTCCTTTCATTCCATGATTGGGCACCATAAACACATTCTCCTTATTGGGATAAATGATATTGAAGCTTTAGTTTCATAGGAAAAGCTTCTCTTTCCATAATTTATAGAGTTAATGGTCATCTGTCGATTGGAACAATTAGAGATTCACATAATAATCTCCTTTCATTTCATGATTAGGCACCATAAACACATTTTGCTCATTGGGACAAATGATATTGATGCTTTGGGTTCATAAGAAAAACTTTTCTTTCGACAATTTTTAGAATTGAAGTTCATCTTTCAATTGGGATAAACACGGATTCATATAATAACCTCCATTCATTTCATGATTGGGCACCGTAAACACATTCTTCTCATTGGGATAAATGATATTGAAGCTTTGGTTTCATAGGGAAAACATCTCTTTCCATAATTTTTAGAATTAATGTTTATGTTTCGATTTGGGCAAACACGGATTCACATAGTAATCTCTTTTCATTTTATGATTCAGCACTATAAACATATTCTTCTCATTGGGATAACCGATATTGATGCTTTGGTTTCATAAAACAAACTTCTCTTTCTGCCATTTTTAGAAGTGAAGTTCATCTTTCAATTGGGATAAACATAAATCCACATAATAATCTCCGTTCTTTGCATGATTTCGCTCCGTAAACACATTCTCCTCATTGGGATAAATGATATTGATGCTTTGGTTTCATAAGAAAAACTTTTTTTTCCATAATTTATAAATTTAATGTTCGTCTGTAGATTTGAACGAACATGGATTCACATAATAATCTTTTTTCATTTCATGATTGGGCTGTATAAAAACATTCTCCTTATTGGGATAAATGATATTAATGCTTTAGGTTCATAAGAAAAACTACTATTTCTACCATTTTTAGAATTAAAGTTCGTCTTTCAATAAGGGTAAACACAGATTCACATAATAATTTCCTTTCATTTCAAGACTAGGCACCATAAACACATTCTCCTCATTAGGATAAAAGATACTAATGCTTTGGTTTCATAAGAAAAACTTCTATTTGTTTATTTTTAGAATTGAAGTTTGCCTTTCAATTGGAATAAACACGGATTCACATGATAATCTCTTTTAATTCCATGATTAGGCACCTATAAACACACTCTCCTCATCAGGATAAATGATATTTAAGTTTTGGTTTCATAAGAAAAACCTTCCTTTCCATAATTTTTTGAATTAATATTCGTCTGTCGATTTGGACTAACACGGATTCACATAATAATCTCCATTCATTTCATGATTGGGCACTATAAACACATTGTCCTCGTTGGGATAAATGATATGGAAGCTTTGGTTTCATAAGAAAAACTTCTCTTTCCATAATTTATAGAATTAATGTTCATCTATCGATTTGAACAAACAAGGACTCACATAATAATCTCTTTTTATTTCATGATTGGGCACCACAAACACATTCTCCTCATTGGGATAAATGCTATTGACACTTTGGGTTCATAAGAAAAACTTCTCCTTCTACCATTTTTAGAATTGAAGTTCGTCTTTTGATTTAAATAAACATGAATTCATATAATAATCTCTTTTCTTTTCATGATTGGACACCATAAACACATTCTCCTCATTGGGATAAATGTATTAAAGCTTTGGTTTCATAAGAAAAACTTCTCTTTCCATAATTTATAGAATTAATGTTCGTCTGTCGATTTGAACAAACACAATTCAGATAATAATCTTCATGATTAGGCACTATAAACACATTTTTCTCATTGGGATAAATGATATTGATGCTTTGGGTTCATAAGAAAAACTTCTGTTTCCACCATTTTTAGAATTGAAGTTCGTCTTCCAATTGAGACAAGCATGGATTAACATAATAACCTCTTTTCTTTTCATGATTTGGCTCCGTAAACACATTCTCCTTATTGGAACAAAAGATACTGATGCTTTGGTTTCATAAGAAAAACTTCTATTTGTATCATTTTTAGAACTAAAGTTTGTCTTTCGATTAGGATAAACACAGATTCACATTATAATCTCCTTTTATTTCATGATTGGGCACCATAAATACATTCTCCTCATTGGGATAAGTGATATTGAAGCTTTGGTTTAATAGGAAAAACTTCTCTTTCCATAATTTTTAGAATTAATGTTCATGTTTCGATTTGGGCAAACATGGATTCACATAATAATCTACTTTCATTTCATGATTCAGCACCATAAACACATTCTGCTCACTGGATTAAATGATATTGATGCTTTGGTTTTGTAAAAAAAAAACTTCTCTTTCTACCATTTTTAGAAGTAAAGTTTGTCTTTGAGTTGGGATAAACATGAATTCACCTAATAATCTCCTTTCTTTGCATGATTTGGCTCTGTAAACACATTCTTCTCATTAGTATAAATGATATTGATGCTTTGGTTTCATAACAAAAACTTCTGTTTCTACCATTTTTAGAACTGAATTTTCTCTTTCAATTGGGATAAACATGGATTAAGAAAATAATCTCTTTTTATTTCATGATTGGGTACCATAAACACATTCTCCTCATTAGGATAAATGATATTGAAGCTTTGGTTCCATAGGAAAAACTACTCTTTCCATAATTTATAGAATTAATCTTTGTCTATCGATTTGGACAAATACGAATTCACATAATAATCTCTCTTCATTTCATGATTGGGCACCATAAACACATTCTCCTTATTGGGATAAATGATATTCAAGCTTTGGTTTCATAAGAAAAACTTTTATTTGTACCATTTTTAGAATTGAAGTTTACTTTCAATTGGGATAAACACGGATTCACATAATAATCTCCTTTTATTTCATGATTGGGCACCATAAACACATTCTGCTCACTGGGATAAATGATATTGATGCTTTGGTTTCGCAAAAAAAATTCTCTCTCTACCATTTTTAGAAGTGATGTTCATCTTTCAGCTGGGATAAATATGAATTCACATAATAATCTCCTTTCTTTGCATGATTTGGCTCTGTAAACACATTTTTCTCATTGGGATAATTGATATTGATGCTTTGGCTTCATAAGAAAAACTTTTATTTCTACCATTTTTAGAACTAAAGTTTGTCTTTCAATTGGGATGGACACAGATTCACATAATAATCTCCTTTCATTTCATGATTGGGCACCATAAACACATTCTCCTCATTGGGATAAATAATATTGAAGCTTTGGTTTCATAAGAAAAACTTCTCTTTTCTTAATTTTTAGACTTAATGGTCGTTTGTCGATTTGGACTAACACGGATTTACATGATAATCTCCTTTTATTCCATGATTCGGCACCACAAGTACATTCTCCTCATTTAAGAAAAACTTCTATTTCTACCATTTTTAGAATTGAAGTTTGTCTTTCAATTGGTATAGATACAGATTCACATAGTAATCTCCTTTCATTTCATGACTGGGCACCATAAACACATTCTCCTCATTAGGATAAAAGATACTAATGCTTTGGTTTCATATGAAAAACTTCTATTTGTTCTATTTTTAGAATTGAAGTTTGCCTTTTAATTGGGATAAACATGGATTTACATGATAATCACCTTTTATTTCATGATTCGGCACCATAAACACATTTTTCTCATTGGGATAAATGATATTAATGCTTTGGGTTCATAAGAAAAACTTCTATTTCTACTATTTTTAGAATTGAAGTTTGTCTTTCAATTAGGATAGACACAGATTCACATAGTAATCTCCTTTCATTTCATGGTTGGGCACCATAAACACATTCTTCTCATTGGGATAAATGTATTAAAGCTTTGGTTTCGTAAGAAAAACTTCTCTTTTGACAATTTATAGAATTAATGTTTGTTTATCGGTTTGAACAAACACGGATTCACACAATAATCTCCTCTCATTTAATGATTCAGCACTGTAAATACATTCTCCTCATTGGGATAAATGATACTAATGCTTTGGGTTCATAAGAAAAACATCTCTTTCTACCATTTTAGAATTGAAGTTTGACTTTCAATTGGAATAAACATGGACTCACATAATAATCTTCTTTCTTTTCATGATTTGGCTCCAGAAACACATTCTCCTCATTGAGATAAAAGATACTGATGCTTTGGGTTCATAAGAAAAACTGCACTTTCTACCATTTCTAGAATTGAAGTTCATCTTTCAATTGGGGCAAACAAGGATTCACATAATAATCTCCTTTCATTTCATGATTGGGCACCATAAAAACATTCTCGTCATTAGGATAAAAGATACTGATGCTTTAGTTGTACCATTTCTAGAGTTGAAGTTTGCCTTTCAATTAGGATAAACACGGATTCACATTATAATCTCCTTTAATTCCATGATTGGGCACCATAAACACATTCTCCTCACTTGGATAAATGATATTGATGCTATGGTTTCATAAAAAAAACTTATCTTTCTACAATTTTTAGAAGTGAAATTCATCTTTTAGTTGGGATAAACATGAATTCACATGATAATCTCTTTTCTTTGCATGATTTGGCTCAGTAAACACGTTTTCCTTATGGGATAAATGATATTGATGCTTTGGTTTCATAAGAAAAACTTTTATTTCTACCATTTTTAGAATTAAGTTTATTTTTCAATTGGGATAAACACAGATTAACAAACTAATCTCATTTCATTCCATGATTAGGCACCATAAACACATTCTTCTCGTTAGGATGAATGATATTGAAGCTTTGGTTTCATAGGAAAAACTATTCTTTCCTCACTTTATAGAATTAATGTTCGACTATCGATTTGAACAAACACGGATTCACATAATAATCGCCTTTTATTTCATGATTAGTCACCATAAAAATATTCTCCTCATTGGGATAAACGATATTGATGCTTTGGATTCATAAGAAAAACTTTTCTTTCTACTATTTTTAGAATTGAAGTTCATCTTTAAATTAGGATAAACATGGATTCACATAATAATCTCCTTTCTTTTCATCATTTCATGGTTGGGCTCCATAAACACATTCCCCTTATTGGGATAAATGATATTGATGCTTTGGTTTCATAAGAAAAACTTCTCTTTCCATAATTTTTAGAATGATTGTTTATCTGTCGAATTACAAAAACACGGATTTGGATAATAACCTCTTTTCATTTCTTGACTCAACACCATAAACACATTCTACTCATTAGGATAAATGATATTGAAGCTTTGGTTTCATACGAAAAACTTCTTTTTCCATAATTTTTAGAATTAATGTTTGTGTTTCGATTTAGGTAGCAGAGATTCACATAATAGTCTCCTTTCATTTCATGATTCAGCACCATAAACACATTCTCCTCATTGGGATAACTGATATTAATGCTTTGGTTTCATAAAAAAAATTCTCTTTCTACCATTTTTAGAAGTGAAGTTCGTCTTTCAGTTGGGAGAAACATGAATTCACATAATAATATACTTCTTTTGCATGATTTAGCTCTATAAACACATTCTCCTCATTGGGATAAATGATATTGATGCTTTGGCTTCATAAGAAAAACTTCTTTTTCTACCATTTTTAGAATTAAAGTTTGTCTTTCAATTGGGATAGATACAGATTCACATAGTAATCTCCTTTTATTTCATGACTACGCACCATAAACATATTCTCCTCATTAGGATAAAAGATACTAATGCTTTGGTTTCATAAGAAAAACTTCTATTTGTTCTATTTTTAGAATTAAAGTTTGCCTTTCAATTGGGATAAACACGGATTTACATGATAATCACCATTTATTTCATGATTCGGCACCATAAACACAGTTTCCTCATTGGGATAAATGATATTAATGCTTTGGGTTCATATGAAAAACTTTTATTTCTACCATTTATAGAATTGAAGTTTGTCTTTCGATTGGGATAGACACAGATTCACATAGTAATCTCCTTTCATTTCATGGTTAGGCACCATAAACAAATTCTCCTCATTAGGATAAATGTATTGAAGCTTTGGTTTCATAAGAAAAACTTCTCTTTTGACAATTTATAGAATTAATGTTTGTCTATCGGTTTGAACAAAAATGGATTCACATAATAATCTCCTCCCATTTAATGGTTCAGCGCCATAAATACATTCCCCTCATTGGGACAAATGATATTGATGCTTTGGGTTCATAAGAAAAATATCTCTTTCTACCATTTTTAGAATTGAAGTTTGTCTTTCAATTGGCATAAACATGGACTCACATCATAATCTCCTTTCTTTTCATGATTTGGCTCCAGAAACACATTCTCCTCATTGGGATCAAAGATACTGATGCTTTGGGTTCATAAGAAAAACTACACTTTCTACCATTTTTAGAATTGAAGTTCGTCTTTCAATTGGGGAAAACACGGATTCACATAATAATCTCTTGTCATTTCATGATTGGGCACCATAAAAACATTCTCCTTCTTGGCAGAAAAGATACTGATGCTTTGGTTGTACCACTTTTAGAATTGAAGTTTGCCTTTCAATTAGCATAAACACGGATTCACATTATAACCTCCTTTAATTCCATGATTGGGCACCATAAACAAATTCTCCTCACTTGGATAAATGATATTAATGCTATGGTTTCATAAAAAAAATTCTCTTTCTACCATTTTTAGAAGTGAAGTTCGTCTTTTAGTTGGGATAAACATGAATTCACATAATAATCTCTTTTTTTTTGCATGATTTGGCTCAGTAAACACATTCTCCTCATTGGGATAAATGATATTGATGCTTTGGTTTCATAAGAAAAACTTTTATTTCTACCATTTTTAGAATTGAATTTTGTTTTTCAATTAGGATAAACACAGAAACTAATCTCCTTTCATTCCATGATTGGGCATCATAAACACATTCTCTTCATTGGGATGAATGATATTAAAGCTTTGGTTTCATAGGAAAAACTTCTCTGTCCACAATTTATAGAATTAATATTCGTCTATCAATTTGAACAAACACGGATTCACATAATAATCTCCTTTAATTTCATGATTAGGCACCATAAACACATTCTCCTTAGTGGGATAAACGATATTGATGCTTTGAGTTCATAAGAAAAACTTCTCTTTCTACCATTTTTTAAATTGAAGTTCGTCTTTAAATTAGGATAAAAATGGATTCACATAATAATCTCCTTTCTTTTCATCATTTCATGGTTGAGCTACATAAACACATTCCCCTTATTGGGATAAATGATATTGATGCTTTGGATTCATAAGAAAAACTTCTCTTTCCACAATTTTTAGAATTATTATTTGTCTGTCAAATTAGACAAACATGGATTCGCATAATAATCTCCTTTCATTTCTTGACTCGGCACTATAAACACATACTCCTTATTGGGATAATGATATTGAAGCTTTGGTTTCATAGGAAAAACTTCTCTTTCCATAATTTTTACAATTAATGTTCATGTTTTGATTTGGGCAAGCACGGATTCATATAATAATCTCCTTTCATTGAATGATTCAACACTATAAATACATTCTCCTTACTAGGATAAATGATATTGATTTTTTGGTTTCATAAAAAAAACTTCTTTTTCTACAATTTTTAGAAGTGAAGTACATCTTCCAGTTGGGATAAACATGAATTCACATAATAATATCCTTTCTTTGCATGATTTAGCTCTATAAACACATTCTTCTCATTGGGATAAATGATATTGCTGCTTTGGCTTCATAAGAAAAACTTCTATTTCTACCATTTTTAGAATTGAAGTTTGTCTTTCAATTGGGATAAACACAGATTTACATAATAATCTCCTTTCATTTCATGATTGGACACCATAAACACATTCTGCTCATTGGGATAAATGATATTGAAGCTTTGGTTTCATAAGAAAAACTTTTCTTTCCATAATTTTTAAAATTAATGTTCGTCTGTCAATTTGGACTAACATGGATTCACATGATAATCTCCTTTCATTTCATGATTTGGCACTATAAACACATTGTCCTCATTGGGATAAATGATAGTGAAGCTTTGGTTTCATAAGAAAAGCTTCTCTTTCCATAATTTATAGAATTAATGTTCGTCTATTGATTTGAACGAACATGGACTCACATAATAATCTTCTTTCATTTCATGATTGGGCACCATAAACACATTCTCCCCATTGGGATAAATGTCTTGAAGCCTTAGTTTCATAAGAAAAACTTCTCTTTCCATAATTTATAGAATTAATGTTCGTCTGTCGGTCTGAACAAACATGGATTCACATAATAATCTCCTTTCATTTCATGATTGGTCACCATAAAAAGATTTTCCTCATTGGGATAAAAGATACTGATGCTTTGGTTTCATAGGAAAAACTTATATTTGTATAATTTGTAGAATTGAAGTTTGCCTTTCAGTTAGGATAAATAGGGATTCACATTATAATCTCCTCTAATTCCATGATTAGGCACCTTAAACACATTCTCCTCATTGGGGTAAATGATATTGAAGCTTTGGTTTTATAGGAAAAACTTCTCTTTCCATTATTTTTAGAATTAATGTACATGTTTTGATTTGGGAAAACATGGATTCACATAATAATCTCCTTTCATTTCATGATTCAGCACCATAAACATATTCTCCTCGCTAGAAAAAATGATATTGATGCTTTGGTTTCATACAAAAAACTTCTCTTTCTACCATTTTTAGAAGTGAAGTTCGTCTCTCAGTTGGGATAAACATGAATTCACGTAATAATCTTCTTCCTTTACTGAATTTGGCTCTGTAAAAACATTGTCCTCATTGGGATAAATGATATTGATGCTTTGGTTTCATAAGAAAAACTTCTATTTCTACCATTTTTAGAATTGAAGTTTGTCTTTCAATTGGGATAAACACGGATTAACAAAACAATCTACTCGCATTTCATGATTGGGCACCATAAACACATTCTCCTCATTAGGATAAATGTCTTGAAGCTTTGGTTTCATAAGAAAAACTTCTCTTTCCATAATTTATAGAATTAATGTTCGTCTGTCGATTTGAATAAACATGAATTCACATAATAATCTCCTTTCATTTCCTGATTAGACACCATAAACACATTCTCCTCATCGGGATAAATGATATTGATGCTTTAGGTTCATAAGAAAAACTTCTCTTTCTACCATTTTTAGAATTAAAGTTCGTCTTTCAATTGGGGTAAACATGGATTCATGCAATAATCTCCTTTAATTTCATGGTTGGGCACCATAAACACATTCTACTCATTGGGATAAATGATATTGAAGCTTTGGTTTCATAGGAAAAACTTCTCTTTCCATAATTTTTAGAATTAATGTTCATGTTTCGATTTGGGCAAACACGGATTCACATAGTAATCTCCTTTCATTTCATGAATCAGCACCATAAACACATTGCTGGGATAAATGATATTGATGCCTTGGTTTCATAAAAAAAACTTCTCTTTTTACCATTTTTTGAAGTGAAGTTTCAATTGGGATAAATAAGAATTCACATAATAATCTCCTTTCTTTGCATGATTTGGCTCTGTAAACACATTGTCTTCATTGGGGTAAATGATATTAAAGCTCTGGTTTCATAAAAAAAAGTTTTCTTTCAACAATTTATAGAATTAACGTTCATCTATCAATTTGAAAAAACACAGATTCACATAATAATCTCCTTTCATTTCATGATTATGGGTTAAATGATATTGATGCTTTGGTTTCATAGAAAAAACATTTCTTTCCATAATTTTTAGAATTAATGTTCGTGTTTTGATTTAGGCAAACACGGATTCACATAATAATCTACTTTCATTTCATTATTCAGCACCATAAACACATTCTCTTCACTAGGATAAATGATATTGATGCTTTGGTTTTATAAAAAAAAATTTCTCTTTTTACTATTTTTAGAAGTGAAGTTCATCTTCTAGTTGGGATAAACACGAATTCACATAATAATCTCCTTTCTTTGCAAGATTTGGCTCTGTAAACACATTCTTCCCATTGGAATAAATGATATTGATGCTTTGGTCATATAAGAAAAACTTTTATCTCTACCATTTTAAGAATTAAAGCTTGTTTTTCAATTGTGAGAAATACGGATTAAGAAAATAATCTCCTTTCATTTCATGATTGGGTGCCATAAACACATTCTCCTCATTGGGATAAATGATATTGAAGCTTTGGTTTCATAGGAAAAACTTCTATTTCCATAATTTATAGAATTAATGTTCGTCGATCGATTTAGACAAACATGAATTCATATAATAATCTCCTTTCATTTCATGATTGGGCCCCATAAACACATTTTCCTTATTAGGATAAATGATATTGAACCTTTGGTTTCATAAGAAAAACATTTGTACCATTTTTAGAATTAAAGTTTTTTTTTCAACTGGGATAAACACGAATTCACATAATAATCTCCTTTCATTTCATGATTGGGCACCATAAACACATTCTCCTTACTGGGATAAATGATATTGATACTTTGGTTTCATAAAAAAAACTTCTCTTTCCACCATTTTTAGAATCGAAGTTCATCTTTCAGTTGGGATAAACATGAATTCACAAAATAATCTCATTTCTTTGCATGATTTGGCTCTGTAAACACATTCTTCACATTAGGATAAATGATATTGATGCTTTGGTTTAAGAAGAAAAACTTCTATCTCTACCAGTTTTAGAATTGAAGTTTGTTTTTCAATTATGAGAAACACGAATTAAGAAAATAATCTCCTTTCATTTCATGATTGGGTGCCATAAACATATTCTCCTCATTGGGATAAATGATATTGAAGCTTTGGTTTCATAGGAAAAACTTCTCTTTCTATAATTTATAGAATTAATGTTTGTCTGTCGAATTGGACAAATCGGATTCACATAATAATCTCCTTTCATTTCATGATTGGGCCCTATAAGCACATTCTCCTTATTAGGATAAATGATATTGAACCTTTGGTTTCATAAGAAAAACATTTGTATCATTTTTAGAATTGAAGTTTGTTTTTCAGCTGGCATAAACACGGATTCACATAATAATCTCCTTTTATTTCATGATTGGGCACCATAAACACATCCTCCTCACTGGGATAAATGATAGTGATGCTTTGGGTTCATAAGAAAAACGTCTCTTTCTACCATTTTTAGAATTGAAGTTTGTCTTTCAATTGGAATAAACATGGATTCACAAAATAATCTTCTTTCTTTGCACGATTTGGCTCTAGAAACACATTCTCCTTATTGGGATAAAAGATACCGATGCTTTGGGTTCTAAGAAAAACTACACTTTCTACCATTTTTAGAATTGAAGTTCATCTTTCAATTGGGGCAAACATGAATTCACATAATAATCTCCTTTCATTTCATGATTAGGCACCATAAAAACATTCTCCTTATTGGGATAAAAGATACTGATGCTTTCATTGTACCACTTTTAGAATTAAAGTTTGCCTTTCAATTAGTATAAACACGGATTCACATAATAATCTCCTTTCATTTCATGATTCAGCACTATAAACACATTTTTTTCACTGGGATAAATGATATTGATACTTTGGTTTCATAAAAAAACTTCTCTTTCTACCATTTTTAAAAGCGAAGTTCGTCTTTTAGTTGGGATAAACATGAATTCACATAATAATCTCTTTTCTTTGCATGATTTGGCTTTGTAAACACATTCTTCTCATTGCGATAAGTGATATTGATGTTTTGGTCTCACAAGAAAAACTTCTATTTCTACCATTTTTAGAATTAAAGTTTATCTTTCAATTAGGGTAAACATGGATTCACATAATAATCTCCATTTATTTCGTGATTGGGCACCATAAACATGTTCTCCTCATCGGTACAAATGATATTTAATCTTTGGTTTCATAAGAAAAACTTCTCTTTCCATAATTTTTCAGATTAATATTCGTCTGTCGATTTGGACTAACAAGGATTCATAAGATAATCTCCTTTCAATTCATGATTTGGCATCATAAACACATTGTCCCTGTTGGGATAAATGATATTGAAGCTTTGGTTTCATAAGAAAAACTTCTCTTTCCATAATTTATACAATTAATGTTCATCTATCGATTTGAACAAACACAGAGTCACATAATAATCTCCTTTCATTTCTTGATTGGGCACCAAAAACACATTCTCTTCATTAGGATAAATATTATTAAAGCTTTGGTTTCATAGGAAAAACTTCTCTTTCCACAATTTTAAGAATTAATGTTCATTTGTCGATTTGGACTAACATGGATTCACTTGATAATCTCCTTTTATTTCAAGATTTGTCACCATAAACATATTCTCCTTATTGGGATAAATGATATTGATGCTTTGGGTTTGTACAAAGAACTTCTCTTTGTTCCATTTTTAGAATTGAAGTTCATCTTTCAATAGGGATAAACATGGATTCACGTAACAATCTCCTTTTATTTAATGATTGGGCACTATAAACACATTTTTCTTATTAGGATAAATGATATTTAATTTTTGATTTCATAAGAAAAACTTCTCTTTCCATAATTTTTTTATTAATATTCGTTTGTCAATTTGGACTAACACAGATTCACATGATAATCTCGTTTCATTTCATGATTCGGCATCATAAACACATTGACCTCATTGGGATAAATGATATTGAAGCTTTGGTTTCATAAGAAAAACTTCTTTTTCCATAATTTATAGAATTAATGTTCATCTACGATTTGAACAAACACGGATTCAC
>JBBYHM010365743.1:0-19330 GCA_038381775.1 Adansonia rubrostipa | reverse complement strand
GGTTTATCAAGATTATATTCAGATGAATGTTTCTTTCATGGAAATTCCTTGAAAGGCAAACAATCAAGTTATAACATCCTTTTAATCTTCAAACACAATAGCGCGATAAGTGTTAAATTAATGCTGGTAAACACAAAGTCTCAAAGGATTGATGTGAAAGGCTTTTTGGTAATCATTAATTTATAGTTTAAATATAAAAGTTCTAAAAGTTCATTTTGAAAGAAATCAGTGTTTGGGCATTTGACTCAACTTTTTATTGATGTCATAAAATTTTCATTGGTTTGGAATCATTTTTGAATTAGCATGAAAGATTCTATGCCATTGGTGGCTATCTTTGTTGATTTAGGAGCAATTCAAAGGCCTTTAAGCTTGCCCTATCATATTATTGAGGACTCAAAAATCATTTAAAAAGATGAATTTTTAAAGAGTTTCCTAGGAATGGCCTGACAACTCAAATAGCCATGTCTGGTCGACATAGACTTTGTTAGGTACATAATGTAGGCCATGGTTTTTAGTTTATGAAGAAAAGGATAAATAAGCCCAAATAAAGTGTTATCATCTCTTTTTTAGAAGGTGTAAATCCTGGCATGTCTTTAGAGACATAATTTTTTATTTCTTTATCTACCTTTACCTTTTTGATTCTTCATTGCTTTTTTTTTCTTTCTCTTTCTTCAAAACTTTTTCATTCTTCATTTTCAAAGAACTTGACATTTTCTTCATTCTTCACTTTGAATATTTGAACTTGAAATTTAAAACTTTCTTCTTTCCTTAAAATTTACTTCATGACTTCTAACTTGTTCTTCTTGTAACTTTAAAATGGAGGTTGCCCCTTCTGATGTTAAAGTATTGCTTCACTTGCCCTTTAGTGTGGAGGGTGATCCTTGATTAGGGTTCAAAGAAAGAAAATAAATTATCAGGCTCAAAGGAGACTATAAAGGGAATAATTTTCTATATTTGAGAAAGGATAGCGAAAGAAGACCATTTTTCATTTTAAACAAAGCCGTTTGAACTAACAAGCATTTCGCTAGGAAAAGTATAACCTTTTTCTGAAATCATTTTGAATATCTCAATAACATGATGTTGCACTCAACTTCTAAACGCTTAAGGCATGCCCCTTAACATTATCAGTTTCATCACCACCAACAAATTTTGATTTTGGTTGAGCTTTTAGGAAAGAAAATCATATTGGAAGGAAAGCATCTCAGATTTCATATTTCGTGTATCAGGCATTGGTTTGCAAAGGTTTTGTTTGAAGGGAAAGGAGATTTTGGCTAATGTTTGCTATCATTCTTCTTAAATCAAAGATTTGGGAGAGTGTCAAGAAAGTCATGGCAAAATGTTATTCAATTAAGGGAGATCTCAAAATTACTATCATTAATTTAACATATGTCTAACTTTCGATATTTGAATCTTTTTAGAGCATAACCTATTTGTAGGTCCTTCAAGGAATCGATAGACAAGAAAATTTAAATGTGGAGGGTCTCAAGTGGTGCAAGGTCTATAGTTGAATGCCTAGGATAATTACATATGTAGAGGTAAATGACCTTTTTAAGAAAGTTCAAACTAATTGTGATCATCTACCAAAGAAAAATTCTTCCAAAATGTTCTCATTATCCTAGACACTAGAAACCACTATTAATAAAATTCATGCTCCATTACAAAATGCACAATATTTACAAACAAAAATTCATTTCAAAATTTATAGTTTCCATAAGAAATATACAAAATTTTTAAGTCAAGATAGGAACTGTCCTTGATTACTTACTACCATAAGTTTGATGATCTTTAAACCAATCATCCTTGATAGGTATCCACTAATTTCAAATTTTTGCTAGATTAGTATTCCCGAGATTGAATTGTAAATTAGATAGTAAAACATCAAGAGGTGTATTTAACTCTAATTTTTCAAGTTCGAAAATTCCATAAAATGCGTGGTTATTTCTTGTCATTTCAATCATGCCATGAGCATAGCCATTATGTGAGACTTGAATCTTTACTAGATTCTTTACCAAAAAAGATGAATTTAAAAGCTCATTGCATGGAAAAGAATCATCCAAGTACTTCAAGCTGGAATTTACATCAGCCTATGATTTCCCATAGACTATGATGATACTTTAAATTGTCTTCACATTGAACAACATGCATTAGTTGATGGAATCCTTAGACAAAAAGTGTTATACCTTAACGCTCGAATTATACCACCTTGGGTAGGGAGTTTTCTAAGTTTTGATGGAATGATAAAGATCACATGATTCTATTGAGGTTGTTGAACAATGAAAGGCTAGGTTCGAGGACACTGTCTGAATGGATTTCCTTGTTTTCTTGAGTTCTTATGATGCTGGCTTCTATCGGCTATGAATGATTTCTCATCCCACATATGTTACCTGTTGCACCTCAGTCACTATGAATATGCATTATGGAACTAGCTCCCCAAAGATTTAGTATTTTAAGGTGGTTGCCTTCCATTTTGTACTCCTCTAGATCCCTGACATAAATGTTAGTATGATGAAATTTGAGTACTTTAAGTAATTACCATTCAACTAACACTCCCCGGATCCCCGACAAGAGTGTTGGTATGATGAAAATTGGGTACTTCGAGGTAATTATCATTCATTTGATACTCTTCAGATCCCTGGCAGAAGTGTTGTATGATATGGGACTATTTGTAATAATAACAATTCATTAGTTATGGTATTGCTTTTGTAGGACCTTTTGTTCTTATTAAAGTCAAAGACCCCAGTTCTATTTTTATGCAATGATTTTTACATCTAACCCTTATGAAAGGGAACCAATATTAGTTTCCACTAACTGTATATCTTAAATGTTAAAGAATTGTCTTTAAGCTTGTCCTTCCCTGAATCCCTGACAGAAGTATAAATGATATTTTACTAGGTGCAAACAGACTTACTTATTCCAAGAAACTTCATCTAGTTTGCAGTTTGTGATGTCTTTCATTCCATGATTCGTGTTACTTTGCCTTAAAAAAGTGAAAAAGGAACTTAAATCAGTATGCATGAATACATATATCTTGTTAACATTTATCTTTATTATTATCCATATATGTATGTCACTAAATGGAAAAAAATGTATGAATGAACAAATATATAAATGAGTTAAAAAACATGAGTCAACAGACATAAAGATTATTGTAAAAGCAGGAATCCAAGGAATTTAAGTCATGATTCAAGAGCATTGTACCACTTATCAAAATTCTCTACCCTATCCACTGATTGTGGTCATACATAGTCATATTTACAAAATTCAAAAGCAAAGTAACAAAAAGAATTGCTCTTGCAAATATTACATTTTCTAACTGTGTTATGCTTCTAAAGAATTTTTGAGAACCCTAATCATTCATTATTTTCATTCATTATTTTTAATCCTATATTCACAAAATCTGACAAGTAGCCCAAAAAGTTATCTTTGCAATCATTTGATTTCCCTTGCATTCTAATACTTCCAATATGTGATCCTTTTTTCTTTCATGTAAACCCTCAACAATTTTTATTAGTCTATTAAGCAGATTTTCCATTCCACAGACTTTATGGTTAAACTCTTCTTAGATGGACATGAACGTATTGACCTTTGCCTTTGAATTATCAGCCATCTCTTGATTCTTGAAATACAAATGAAATGAATTAATGCATTATGGAAATTATGAATGCATGAACATATAAGAATGTGAACTTTGCAGGTGCATGAATGAATTTACAAGTTTCTATGGGATATATATAAATGTGATGCCAATAATAAAAAAAATCTTTCATGATATAACAAATTAATAAAAGTAAAATATATCATAATAATACAACATACAATTAATAACATGAAGAAAATCAAATCATAACAGTAAAGGGTCAGAAGCGGTCCCCCATCTGTACCTAATTTGGTATCCTCTAGAACCAGGTATGGCTCAACTAGGTGAGTCTTCTATAGCTCATTACATGAGGTTTGGGTTAGACATCTAAATAGGTTCTCAAATTGTTCCCCGAGTCCAAAAAAAACTAACAAGGTATCCTAATCTTTACCCATCGTAGGTTTATATCGGAAAGGGTTTAATTCAAATGGGAGTATTTTCCATGCCCATACCGAGGCTAACACCTTAGTCAGGCATAAGAATTTACACCCGGTAGGCATTTTGCTGGCCCAAATAAAGGCTAACACCTTAAAAGGCAGAGCAACTTCGCCCTCTCCTAAAATATTGGGTACCTCTACCCTTTCCATATATGTGGAAGAAAATCTAATGCATATGCATTTGCACAGTGTGTGCGGGAGAACATCTTACCTTTTATGACTTGATACTTTTTAAAAATAATAAAACCCTTATCCTAAATTCCCCCTAAAAATAATGCTGCAAAAGAAACAAAAAAGGGTTAGTGAAAAATATGAACAATATATACCAAATTTATAAGTTGGAAATATAATAAAATTTTTGTTTTGAAAATATCAAGAATTATAGTTAAATACCGGTTAAAGCCAAATTAATCAAAATTTAGTTAACATGTAATTAATTTTAGGCCTGGCTCTCTAACTCATCCCTAGTGGAGTCGCCAAGCTGTCACAACATGGCTTGAATATGAATCTTGACCAACCTAACTTAAAATGGTGAATGTATCCATTGTTTCTATATAAATATCATATATAATTATTTCCTTTTATTTTTGGTGGCCTATATAATGATTATTATTCTTTATTTTTTGCACTTGGGGACTAAGTTGTTAAGATGAATCGTTTACCTGACTTTTCTGAATAATCATTATGAAACAACCAATTTTTTTGGAGTGGCCACCAATATGTTTTGGCCAAGTGAGATTGGACACCTATTGGAGTTTATATTTAAAGGATAACGAAACCCAAAAAAACAAGCTTTGAGGTCTGCGCTCATACCAAAGATCGCTTCAAAGGGTCCAAGAGTCAGTTACAATCACAAGTGATGCTCGGTAATCGGTAACTTGTTAATCATATGTTAAAATAAATCACAAGTGATTTAGAAATCACAAAATTATTTGTACCTTCCTGAGGAACCAAGTGGACATGAATTCTATATCATATCCCGCTGGAGAACAATGCAAAATACGAAAGGTTTTATTTTTTTAAAATTGAAAAATCCACACTTCCTATTTGAAAAGGATATCTCTCTATTAAAGAAACTCACATATTCTGGTAGAATCTTATGTATTAATTTAATTAGGAGGCATTACTTTATTTATAAAAATAATTTTGTTATTAAGAATACGTACTCTATGACATAAAATGACCTAATATGATGGACCTATTCTTAATATGTACTTTCGATGTGAAAGTATCCTAATACTCATATAGGATTTGGTTCTAATGCAAAATTATGAAAATACCCCTAAGGCATACCTTCTACATGAAAATATCCCAGTAACCCCTAAAATACTTGAAAATGATTGAAAAAGGGTGAACCTATCCTAAATACGCACTTTCGACCTAAAAGCATCCCAATAAAAAAATTTACCAAAATACCTTTAGGGTATACCTTTGGCGTGAAAGTACTCCGGTAACTCTAATGGACCTTAAAATGATCTAGGAAGGCTATACTAATCCTAAAAATTATCAAAATGTCTCTAGGGTATACCTTCAATGTTAAAGTAAAGAAGTTACCCTAATAGGCCTTAAAATGATTGAAGAAAAGGGTGAACCTATCCTAAATATGCACCTTTGGCATAAAAAGCATCCTGATTACTTCTAGGACTTAATTTTAAGAAATTTACCAAAATGCTCCTAGGGTATACCTTCTACGTAAAAGTATCTGGTAACCCTAATAGATCTTAAAATAACCTTAGAATGTTAAACCAATCTTCAAATATTCACCTTTTGCGTATAAGTGTTCTAATAAGCAAAATTACCAAAATGCCCCTAGAGTATACCTTCGATGTGAAAGTATCCTGATTACCCTAATGGACCTTGAAATGACCTTGGAAGGCTAAACCAATCTTAAATATTCATCTTCATCGTAAAAGCATCTCAGTGAGCAAAATTATTAAAATGCCCCCAGGTTATACCTCTAACGTGAAAGTATCCCGGTAACTCTAATGAACCTAAAAATGACCTTAGAAGGCTAAACTAATCCTAAAAATTCACCTTTAGCGTAAAAGCATCCCAATTAAAAAAATTACCAAATTGCCCTTAGGGTATACCTTCGACGTGAAAGTATCCTAGTAACCCCAACGAGTGCTAAAATGATGATAACTGGATGAACCTATCTTAAATATGCACCTTTGGCATAAAAGTATTATGGTTACCATCTAGGACTCGATTTTAGGAAAATTAACAAAATGCTCTTAAGGTATACCTTTGACATGAAAGTATCCCGGTACCTTAATGGACACTAAAATGATGAAAAGTAGATGAATTTAGTCTAAATGAAAAAGCTAAAATTTTAAGTTTGACTTAAAATACAAAATTTGCAATCAAGCCTCTAAATTTTTGAAAATTATATTTTATATCCTTTAGAAGACCAAACATGTACAAAACGTTTTGAAAATTTCTATATCCTTATAGAAGGCCATAGAAATAATAGAAATCTTTAAAACTGATAAAATATCCATTCTGCCCCTAAATATGAAAATTTGCTATTTAGTCCTTAAGCTTTATAAAATTTTCATTTTAATGCCTACATAATAAAATAACCTAAACAAATCATAAAAATCATATGCAAACATATATGGAAAAAACAGCAAAATACCAACAAAGATTCAACCAAACACTTTGGAAAATGACCCCTAAACTTTGTAAAATTATATTTTGACCCTTATATATTAAAATATCACAAAACATCACAACAAATCATCAAACCAGCAAAGACTGACCAAAAAACATGGCAAAAATGTGTACAAAGGTTTGGCCAAACACTTTTAGCCCTAAAGCATAATTTTCATTTTTTGCAACTTAGTCCTTAAAATTGCAAAATGACCCCCTAAAGTGTTAAAAATGCCTAAATCATGTTTGTAAACAAAAAAAATCAATTTTCAAACAGCCATGAAGCTCTTGGGCAAGCAAGAATGGTTCTTAAAAAAATTTAATATTTTACAATTTAGTCCCTATGTTTATTAATATTGCAAAATGGCTTAAAAATAAGAAAAAACATAAAATTATCACCAAAAATAGGCACAAAATCATCATAAAAAATTCCAATTAGATTTGAATCATCCCATAATATAAGTCAAAGCAGCCTGTATTGAGCCTTTGGCTCTGGCAATTTCATCCACTGGTATGACATTTCCTACTATGGAAGAATCCAAAGTGGAAATCATGAAATATATGCATACATTGATATAAAAAAAGCATGAAAACAAGCAAAAATAATTATTATTAAACTTAAATAAAAATAAAATTATAATAAATATACTAATATAGTAATCAACATATTAATCATCAAAATAACATAAAAAAGTAATTAAAACATCAACATAAACACAACAAAACCAAAATCATAACAATAAGAATAATATTCCATATAAAAAAAACAAGATTTAATTAAAAAAATCATAACAATTACAAAAAAATTTCTATGTTATCATGTTTAGCCTTTCAACATGGATGAAAATCCATGAGCCTTAACATGATTTTGAATAACAAAACTGAAAAATCAAGAGTAAAAATTAACCGTAAAAAATGGAGAAATTTGGTAAAAAAAATCTACCATGAAAGCTTAAAAAACATGAGAAAATTTAATTAATTTAATTAATTTTTAAGGTTTTTTGGCTTATGAGAGCCATTAACCTTTCATGAAAGCTTTCTCTCTTTGTTTTTTAGAGAGAGGATCGGCCAAAAATTGTGAAGAAAAACCCCTTTGCCTTGGCTTTCCTAGAGTTTTCTAGGAAACTTTTTTTCTCTTTTGATTTTTTTATTAACTTTTGATTTGAGTTTTTCATTGATTTGATTTCTTTTTTAATGGGTTTGATTTAAATTAATTGTTTTTGCCTTTCATGCATGACATCATCAAAGTCAAGAGAATTTTAGAAGATATCTGTATAATCTGTAAAATTAAACTGTAAAAGTTAACTACAAAGACTAAATTATAAAAATTAAAAACTATGTATATATAACAAAATTTCATACGATCAATTTAATTTAATCTAATGATAAAAATGATTTTTATGTACAAGAAAAAATATTAAAAATACCAAACTCATAAAATTTTATGGGAAACCCTTTATCGAGAAAAATTGTTATATGTAAAAAGTTGTAAAATTAGTAAAATAAATTGAATTTTGAAAACCTGATTTAATGTGTATTAAATAATAACATTTGAAGAATTTTAAAATTTATTAACTCAAAAATATCCCACAGGAAAAATTTATGGAGTAAAAAACTTTGTATCTCAGTAACAAAAAATTTTAAAACTCATAAAATAAATTAAATTTTTAAAAACTGATTTAATATGAATTAAATAGTAATATTTAAAGAAATTTAAAAATTAGAAACTTGAAAAAATCTCACAAAAAAAATTTACAGAGTATAAAACCCATATCTTGGTAACAAAAAAATTCTAAAACTCATAAAGCAAATTGAATTTTTCAAAACTGATTTAATATGAATTAAATAATAATATTTAAAGAATTTTAAAAATTATAAACTGAGAAAGATCTTCCCAAAAAAATTACGGAGTAAAAAACTTTATATTTTGAAAATAATAGAATTTCAAAAGAAAAATGCAAAACTGGTAAAAATAAAAAGAATTTTTCTAAACTGATTTAATATGAATTTAATAATAATATTTGAAGAATTTTAAAAATTATAAACTAAGAAAAATCTTCTTGAAAAAAAATTTACGAAGTAAAAAATTTCGTATTTTGAAAAAGAAAAGAAAATGTAAAACTTTTAAATATTTTGAAAAAACTGATTTATTGGTAATTAAATGCAAATTTTTAAAGAATTTTGAAGTTGAAAACTTGAGAAAATTCCACCACAAAATTTTATAGATAAAGGAAATCTTGTATTTCAGAATTGAGAAAATTTCAAAGAATCCATTAAAATTTATATAAAAATAAATTAAATAAAACCTATTATTCAAAATACTAATTTACAAATGGTAAAGATGAGAATCCAGAATCTGAAATAATTTCATCAAGAAAAAATTTTATGAGTATAAAACTTGTAATACTATAAAAAATTCAAAATGAGTCACAAAAACAAACAACATAAGTCCTTATGGTATAAAATGCCAATATGAATTTTTTCTTGAATATTTTTGATTTTTTGGAGTACGTATTAGCATAAATACCATATAGGTATCAGTATAATTATATGATGGTCAATTTCCAAGTTTAATGAAAAATTCTCTAAAAATTCTTAAAAATGGAAAATTTGATCGTAATATCGTTCACAGAAACAAATTCTCAAAATTTTGACAAGAAAAGATAAAAAATGATTTTTCTCTTAAATATTCGTCTTATATATCCACAATTAGAGATCAAAGTGTGATTCTTTTTTTATCATGTGAACTTGCCACCATTTAACTATGAATGAAAAGGTTTTAAGAATATCTGATTCATCTAAAAAAGATCATTCCCAATGAGAGTTGCCATTAAGTCCTCAATCCCAGATATTCAGGATTATTAAAAGGAAAAAGGGGACCCAGACGAAATTAGGTGTCTATAGTCCCAAGTTACTCATGCCTTGATTTTTTGTCTAATGTCTTTTGCTAATGACACAGTCAAACGATGGTTTCATCATCCCAAACTACTCCAAGTTTGTGTGAAAGTGCATGTGAGACCACTATCAATAACCCTTTTGTGTTACAGATGTTGAAGTATTTGCAACCCGAGTCTAGTTTTAAAAAACTCAGAAAACCAAGAAACTCCCTGTTTTGATCGACAACACTGTGGTCATGACTTGAAAAATGATTTTTAAGGTTTAAAAACATTTTCACAATTTTTTGACATTTTTTGAAAAAGGCATCAAATTACCTTTCTAACAGTGTCTTGTTTGCCTTTGGATCATTCGGGATGAAGGAGTTATGATTTTTCAAACTAATGTTGTCTGGAACCCTAGAATCAGCAATTTATATTTTGATTAGGTTATTTCGGCCCACCAAAGGATTTTTATGAATCTTAAAATATTTTTCCTATAAAGTTCATGAAATTCCCTTTCTAAAAGATATTGTTTTCGATTTAACAATTTTGAACGAGTCAGATATGATTTTCAATTTCTACTATAACCATTCCCCTGCTTGTGCTGTCGGTTTCACACTAAATCCAACTTAAAAAATTATTTTCACTAGAAAGCAATTTTTCATAATCTTTGGAATATTTTTCTATTGATCCTTATCGAGTCACGTTTCCAACGGTACCTTACCTCACTAGAATAAAATTGGAAATAGGGATAGTGTGATGCTGTCCCTTGTGTTCAATATTTATCAAAGTCAATCAATTTTTCAAAATTCCCATTTCAAGGCAAATGCCTTTAAATGACTCCGACCAATTTTGTCGGGTCTAAAATACATGTTAGCCCTTAATCTCGGATCAAGGCACATGCATATTTTTTCAAAATTTGTTAATTTTGTATTTATCAACTCTTTTTTTAAAAAAAAAAAGCAAAAAAAAATCAATTTTGTCAAAGGAACCCCAAAAATGTC
Organism: Adansonia rubrostipa; assembly: GCA_038381775.1. Classification (NCBI taxonomy): domain Eukaryota; kingdom Viridiplantae; phylum Streptophyta; class Magnoliopsida; order Malvales; family Malvaceae; genus Adansonia; species Adansonia rubrostipa. The sequence goes on along the minus strand of JBBYHM010365743.1, from coordinate 8,724 downwards.
ATTTTTGTCAAGAAATAGTAAATTTTTTGTCAATTTAAATTTTCCACTCTCATGTACAAAAATCAAAATTCAAATTTTCTCACTCTTAAAATCTCTTCAGATTTTTGAAATCCAAACTTAGTTTTCAAGCCTCAATCAACCAATAGATCCAAATGCATCCCAAAATTGTTGACCTGGTTACTTCTAAATAATCAATGACAATTATGAGATACATTATGACTATCTATTCCCTTTCCCTTTTATATTATTTACTTTATGCGATATTATCTCTTTTTCATCTTACTAACATATTTTTTATGGTGTTGACCTTGCATTCATATTTTTAAACTATTTTCAAAAATCATAAAGGTAATGCTTCCTGTATCTCTCCGGTGCTTGATACAAAGTATCCTATTTTTAAAATTAAATTCAAAGTTCATTTTATTAAAAATTTCTATATTTCTCATTTCTCCAGGATGCATATGTGATTAAAATTTTCCTTGAAATCTGGATTTACTATTTTATACAAATTTATGTACAAAAAAGAATTATATCCAAATAATAACAAGTCAAAATAAGGAAACCAAAACTAAGTAAGACATAGCTAGAAGGTATTGATTTTAGGTGTCTTAATGAGGTTGATAATTGCTTGAATGTAACCAACTGCCAAACCCAACCGACAAATCTTTAGACCATGCAGACCTTGGAATCGATGTCTCAAGTTTTGTAACTTTGAATGTTGTTTCAATAGGCATCCACTTACGCCTAACCCAAATGATCAGTGGTGACTCTAAGTGTTACCCACTTCATGGTGGCCATTCAAGACTGGTTGGATGAGCTATTCGTCCGATGATCTCCATTCATATTAAAAGCAATGAGTCATAGTTAAAAGGACACTTCCTTATCAAGAATACATATTTAAGCTTTGCACATTTTCCATTCCATGAGGATTTTTTGGGGCATGTTGTCGACACTGATCATGTTGTCTAAAACTCTCATTAGACTTTTTCTCCTTGTTCTGTAATGACAACGAGTAAAGTGCCCGATTTGTAGCATGCTTGTATTATTGTAAGAAAGTTGAACCAATTCTGACTAAATCTAGATTTTAACTTTATCCAACCCTACATACCACCTAATAGTAGCACCAGTTAAGCTATCCTAGAAACAATAGATCAACAACTTATTATTGCTCTCATACCCTGCCATCTTATGGCAATACATCATAATGAGTAGACAGGCATGTGGTACCATTATTCTTCTCAAACTCTAGTGTCTTGAATTTTGGAGGAATAACCAAACCGAACACCAATCCTAATTTTATTGCATCCACCACTCTAAACTTTTTTATTACTTCTATGGTTCTCAGCCTCTGTTCTATGACTTGCAACTATATTTGTTCTTTTTCAGCAAACTTAGATATTTCTATCATAAACCTATCCAACTCAACAAACTTATCAAGATTAGGGACCAATGGGTTTGTTGGAGCTGACCCCAAATTTAACCCTTTATCGATAATCACCCATGGCATTATGACTTTTAGACACCCATGCACCATAAGAGTAATTCCAACAGAGGGTAGGGTTTGAGACACTTGAACTAGAGGTACCGTATTTTCTACCCATGCACCATTTAGATACTTGGTAGACTTTCCCTTACGATCAATATTTGCATTCTCAAAACATAAGCCTCCAACTTGTTCTTTCCTTTTTGTAGCTAATGTCATCAATTTTGTGATCTTAGATAATTGCAACCTAAGGTTCTCTTGACCCTTCATCATCATTTCCTAATTGTTCTCCATTATCTCCATCCTATTTGCTAAATCATTCTCCACATTTCTAAGTCAGGATTGAGTGTTATATGTCCTTTGAATCAGTATCTTCACATTTTCCCTATGTTCGCAATTTTCCTTAAAAAATGGCATCGGATTTTAGAATCCCATATTGTGATTATAATGCATACTTATGAAATGAATGCAAATGCAAACATATATACAAAAAGAATGAGTTAGTATGAACACAGTGACATGAATAATATGCAAACATGCTAAAGGCATTAGTGAAGGTTATAGCTCCAATATAAACCAACTTCTAGAATCTAATTATTACAAAAAAAATTCAAGTTCACATCTCTTCATTTTTAGAAAATAGTTTGTATACATCCATAAAAGAAATTTAGTCAACACTAGTTTTGCCTATCCACTGGGTCAACACTCAACTTTTGCTTTCCTTCTTGATAGGAACATTAGGTATCGAGGGAGAGCCGAGTTCCAACTTGACATCTTGCTAAACCTGTAACTAAGCAAAAGCAAAATCATTATTTTTTTGGCTTACTAATAGTCTAGCTGAGAGACTGACTACCCATTCTGCACTTTTTTTGGCTTTACCTCTTCATAGGTCCACCTTTTTGTTTAGTTCTGCCACTTGGGATTCCTATTCCTCAGATGACTTATCGACCTCAGCACCTTTTAGAGCAAGCCTAAGTCATTTATTATCCGATGCAATTCCTCTTTATCTTGCTCAGCATTATCTTTTGTCTTACAGAGCTCTCTCAATTGCCATTCACCTTTTCATAACATGGCCTGGATATGACTCTTGACTAGCTCAACCTAAAAGGCAAGTGTACCCCTTGTCCCTATATATATATATCATTATTTTTTATTTGTAGGCCATATCATTATTATCCTTCTTATTTTTCGTGTTCGGGGGCTGAGTTGTCCAGATATACCACTCACTTAACTTAACCTTTAATAGTTGTTGCGAAACAACCATTTATTTTGGAGTCACCATCAACCTATTTGGCTAAGAAAGATTGGTCACCTAGTATAATTTGTATCTCAAGGGTTATGAAACCCCTCAAGAACAAACTCCAAGATCTGTGATAGTACCAAAGATCATGTGAAAGCATCTGGGAGTTGGTGACAATCACGAGTAAGGATTGGCTCTCTTATGATGGCTGAAAATCGGTACCTATTAATCCCATGTTAACTTAAAATTTATTTTTATTCAGTTTCAACATTCAAATTTAATTATAATTCCCATATTTAAAAACATTACAAATCATAAATTTACTTTTTCTTAGGAGAAAATCAAGCTTTTAATATTTTTGAAAATCAAAGTATTTTTCATACCTCTACTAGAGAGCCAAAGGAATAAAAAGGATTCTATTTTAACGATTAAAATCTCTTACATACCTTGCTAGAGGATAGGAGGTATACATAAGTTTATATTTTCACAAAATTTGAAAATTTTTTATTTTCATTTTTTTAAAAGGATATCTCATTATTAAAATAATACGTAGAACCTTTTTGATATATTAGGAGTAATTCCACATATAATTTTAACATCAGAGACATTGCCTTAATTTGCAAAAATTTTGATTTTATTAATAATATTAGTATTCGTCTTAAGGCTTGGTTTCGACTATATGTAAGAAAGTAGACTTAAAGGACTTAAACATGATCAATAAGACCACAATGTCTTTTAGAGTACCTTCGACATGACAGTATCCTACTATTCCTAAAGGACTTGATTCTAAGCAAAATTACCAAAATATTATGGCAGACTTTTAACATGAAAGTATCTTGGCACCCTTAAAGAACTCGATGACATTATAAACTAATGAACATATTCCTATTATACACCTTTAACATGAAGTATCCTAATGATCAAATAGGACTTCATTCTAATATAAATTACTAAAATGTCTCTATGTCTATTTTTAACATAAAAGTATCTCGATAACCCTAAAAGACTCGATAGCTTCACAGAAAGATGAACTTATCCCTATTTTACACCTTCAAAATATAAGTATCTTGGTGATCACATAGGACTCCATTCTAGAAAAAATTATTAAAATACCCCTAAGGTTTACCTTTGCCGAACAAGTCTCCTAATAACCCTAAAAGACTTGATAGTGGTATGAAATGATAATTTTACCCTAACAGAGTAACTTACATATCAGAAGTGACCTAAAATGCAACAATTGCTAATAGGTCTTTAAACTTTTCAAAACTACATTTCATACTCAACCAGAAAACCAAAGGAATACAAAAACTTCTAATATTTTCCAACCCCTTCAGAAGACCAAAGGAATACTAGAAGTATTCTTAAAATGTCAAAAATATTGCATTATCCCTAAAATATAAGGTTTTTTAAATGATCCCTAAAATTTCCTAACTTTACAATTTAGTCCCTATATGAAATAAACATACAAAAACCCATAAAACACAATGAAATTAACATGGTGAACAAATAAAAAATCATATGAAAGGTTCAGTCAAACATCCTTGGCCTTGGAACCATTTTTCCCACCTTCTTAAACTTTCAAAATTTGTAAAATGGTCGCTAAAGGTTAAAAATACATAAAACACTTTAAAACATGTTCAAATACAAAAAAAAATTCCTTAAAAGAAAACTAGATGGTTTGGCCAAGCACGGATGGACTTGGAATAAAATTTACAACTTTTGCAATTTAGTCCTAATATAATTTAAAATGCAAAATCAAACATCAAATACATTGAAATCAACTTGGAAAGCATACCAAAAGTCATATGAAAGTTTCAGCCAAACACTTTTGGATTTAGAACAAAAATTTTACAATTTTCCAAATAAGTCCTCAAATTTTTTAAAATTACAAAACCTTGAAATGATGAAAAGTGCATAAAACATATTTATACATATTAGAATAAGCATGAAAATACCTTTAAAGGTCGCAAAGCACATTCTGCCAAGCATATATGGTCTAGAAAAATTATGCAAATTTTGTAATTTAGTCCTTATATTTTTTATAATTAAAAAATAGCATAAAAGATCAAAACATCACAAAATCATCCATGTTAGGTTCAACCAAGTATATCCTTCTAAGGCTTTCAAAATTTTGAAAAAAAAATATTTTTAAGCCTTTACAACTTTAAAATATAATAAAATAATATAAAATATCACAAAATTAATCATGAAAAATTATTTAACAATCATAATGATTTTCAACCAACCATAAAATCAACAACAAACAATTTTTCCTCAATAAAACATCATGAATATCAACATAAAAATGCATTAGTAAGCTTAAATACAGACAAAATTATGTAAAATAATAAGCATTTCAACCTATTTATCAAAAATCAACATAAAATAACAAGGAAAATAGCATGAAATTATGCACACAATATCGCAACATTATTTTCTCAATAAATGTATTTTTTATGATAAAAATCAAAATATCACTAATAAAAATTAAATTTAACAACTATATCATTAAACTTAGATCATGGCCTTTAAAATCGTCCTTTAACCGTGAACCAAAGTTCATGAGCACAAGTATTCATTAGGTTCAATAAAAGGAAGATTCAAACTTGAAATCAACAACAATTGAGAATTTTACAAGAACATTACCTTTAAAGGCTTGAAATTTTAAGAATTTTAATGTTTTTTAGTGTTTTTCTTTCCTCTTAAATCCAAAGCTTTTGAATGAACAAACCATCCATTATTTATAGAGGATGGAAGTTGGCTAAAAGGTGTATGAAACCCTTTGGTCGAATGGCTTCTAGCCATTTCTATAAATTTCCATAATTTTCTTTTATTTTTTTATTTCTTGTTTTTTAGATTTTTTTCATTTTCGATAAGATTTAATTAATGAATTTGTCATTTTGCATGTCTCATCATGCATGACATCATCATCTAGAGACATGAGAGAGAAATATTTAATTTTAACGAAAACAAATTATAGGGACTAGGTTATAACAAACTAAAAATTATCTATACAAAGAATAAAATTTCACATAAAAATTTTAATTAAAAATTTAATGAAAATGAGCTTCTGGTGCTTATTAGAAAATAAAAGTGGGCTCATTAGGCTTGTTAAGAAGTTAATGGGTTTATCGAGCCCATTTGAAAAATTAACTAGTTTTAAGGCTTATGAAATGAAAAATAAATTTTGGTCCACTAAAAATAAAATTAATAAAATTTCCATATAAAAATTCAAAAGGGAATTTTAAAAAATTTTATGTGCAAGAAAAAGATAATAAAAAATTGCAAACTGCTAAAAATTTATGAGAAAAAAACCTTTATGAAAGAAAATTATTATTCGAAAAAACACAAAACTCATAAAATAAATTGAATTTTCAGAAAATGATTTAATATGAATTTAATGAAAAAATTTGATGAATTTTAAAAATTATAAACTTAGAAAAATCCTATAGAAAAAAATTTACGGAGTAGAAAATTTTGTACCTTGCAAAATGGGAAATTTCCAAAATCTATTCAAATTTTATAAAAACATACACATTAATCAAAAAATTAACTTATAAATATAATAAAGATGAAATCTTTAAAATTCAGAATAAATTTTACCTGAAAAATATTTACAAGCATGATACCCGCGATACTATGAAAAATTCAAAATTAATAAATAAACTTAACAACTTGACACCTTGTGATATAAAAAGTCAATACAAAATTTTCCTTAAATATCTCTAATTTATTGGGGTGCATATCAGTAAAAATACCACACAAGTATCAATAAAAATATATAACGGTTAAGTTCTGAAATTTTTGAAAAATTCTTGAATGACTTACTGTTTGGCTATGGGTTAATGGCTAAAATGTCTCTAAAAAATAAAATCAAGCCAAAGTGAACAGACACCTTGGAGTTTTGCATCATGAATGTTTTGGTGTTGAGAACATTTAAACATACCATAATGCTGTCAGATTGATGGCTAATGTGACACTAGAAGCATCATGATAGCTTGATTTTAAGAAGAGTGTCCTAAAGAGAATCGTGCCCTAAATTAGGACCATGTATTAATGGGCCTAGTCTGTTAAAGTCTAATTATAAGGTATACACCTTAATACTAAAATAAAGTTTCCTTTCAATTCTAAAAAGCTATGAAGCCCAGGAACAAAATTTTAAGACCATTCAAAATATATGAATTACTTTATATGTGGCTAATTCGAGAACTTTTGTTACCTTGTTTGTTTATTTGTTTGCAAGCATTTTTGCATCATCATGAGTGCATCTAAAGCCTATTGGTATAAAAGGTGTAGTGTCCATCTTAAGGGGCATTTGATATAGGGCAACATGTGATCTTGGTAGAGAAAAAGTATTTTGTAGTGAAGGATTGGTCAGAAAAGATTCAAAAACAATGCAAAGATACTTTGAAAGTTGGTATGTTCCATCGTTTCTAGTTTGCGTCAATACTAATTAGGCAAAATGACTTGTTAGATTTATTGGCCACATGGGATTAGTGGGATACCGCCAAGAAAGATCTATTTGCTCAAAAGTATAGAGATATAGCATTATTTATTTAGGCTAAGATAAACGAGGGGTTGCTCTAAGCTACGATGCCATTTTTGGAATTTGGGATATCAGTGCCTTACTTTTGATAGGGAGGATATGGTCTAATAATTTAAGAGTAACCACTTTATTGCATATCGAGTATACACTTTTCAATCAAGTGTACATTAGGGAGTTTAATCCATGACACTGGAGAGACGATTGGGCAATATCATTGGAGCATCCGAGACTCGAATTGGATATAGGTAGTTTAAACGGGTTAGAGCAACTACATATCGTGTCATAGGTTACAGGATTTGATGGATGCCTGCTTAAATCTGGAAAAAAAAAGAAATATCTTTGCATTAGCTGTTTATAGATAAGTGACATTTCTTATGACTCTAGGGTATATTAATGTAGCGGTTGTCTATTTCTTTGATCGATTAAGGTACAATATCAACCTGGCTATGGTAACTTTAGCTAGGACTATACAGTCCTTAAACTTTTGAAGAAAAAGACTAAGAGTAAATTCCTCGAATGTGCTTAGATGCTATATATATGTGTCCATAGTCATTTTTTGAAATATACAAAAGCCAATATCTGAATGTGTAGTGGGTTGTTCTCATTGATTACTAAGTTCTTTAGGAAGGATTGGTCAAATGATTACACCAAAGATTGGCGAGTGTCGATATTTTAGAACATGAAGATGCATGATTTTATATTGAGAGCACCATAGATCTTTTCATGGGTTTTATTGTATCAATGTGGATGCCGACATTGGGTACCCTTGCTAGGTATCTCAAGCTGTATTGGCTATAATCATTTATTACTTTAGAGGCATTTTAAGTCTCGATAGTTTATTCCTCTGACTCATGATCTAGGTGATTTGATTTTGCATATGGAGGAAATGGTTATATAAAGAGAGTAAAGGCTGTGGCTAATGAATGGCGAGAGAATTATCGCATGCGGTTGGCTCGGTATCAAGATGATATGACTTTGAGTTTTAAGGTTTAAAGAGATAATCAAGTCAATGATACTGTTTTGCTTTTGGATGAGGATATGGTTCATTTAGCATGAGAGTCGCTATCCGAGGTTAAATTATTAAAGAAAGAATTTAAGTCAAAATTAGCAGTGTTTCAGTCAAAGATTGCTTAGTTAGAGGCCCAAAATAGGCAATTAAAGGGTGATCAAGTCATAGATGTATTGACCCCTAATTTTGTCTGGACCCCTTCCCTGAGAGTCCAAGGATATTTGAGATAAGAACTTAGTGGATACCCTATAAGGGTAGATTTCTTTCACGTAAAATGAATATTTTCAAGACCTATTTAGTCATGTTTACATAGTCACACATGCACGTGACAGATAAATGTAGTTTTGAGGTTGTAAAAAAGAATTCTTGGATAAGAAGATGAATATGAAGGTAAAAAATGTAGCTTTTAAATTTATTCTTTTGAAATTTTGAAAGTTATTACTGTA